>BTRK01000006.1:29279162-29303236 GCA_036245805.1 Pristionchus mayeri
GTAGTCCCTCCCTCTTCATCGCATGCAGTCTCTCCATCCAGATGTATCTGCAGAGGGGAACCATCTCACTCTTCCCTCTCCAATTACGGATCAGAAATGGAGAAGATGAGAAAAGAGGTAAGGATTGAAGGTCGTGATAGAAGTGGTTGCCATTCCCTCTTCGTACTTCTGTCTGAATACGATGGTGGCGACAACGAGGAGGAGCATCAGTCCGAGACACGATCCGATGATGATGAAGAGAATGGTCGTCGTCCCAGGGCCATCTGGAGGAAGTCACTGTTCATATAATCAAGAGAAGATTTTGAAAATAACATTTGACGTAACCGGGAGGATGATCACAGAGTGGAATTGGATGTGAGGGATCGAAGTCAACATCCACGTGAATATCCGATGCCTTGAACGAGTGGTTACGGTAGATCTCAGCCACTTCCTCAATATCGATTGATTATTGCAGATCCCCGTTACACGGTTCCTCTGATTGATCAATTTCTCGTTTCCATCTAATAATTACACGTAGACAGGGGATAGGAATGGGTGATTGAGTCACTCCCAATTGCCTCATAAAATCTCACCTTCAATCTTATCTCACTTTCGTGATTCGAGAGAGGAGCAAAAAGGTTGGAGTTGGTTAATAGAGTGAAAATGATCCGATTTCTGGACCAATTTGGAATTTAAGTGAATTAGCCAACCTCAGAGAAGGTGATTATCTGGAAGTCGTACTTTGCCAATTGAAGGAGGAGATTATTGGCATTGAGCTGGTACGCATCGATGAATGTCTCAAGATGATGGGAAGAGTAAGAGGAGTAATTCTAACTCTTCCTTACTTGGGATGCGAAATCAGATACGAGTGTGATACGAGGAGTACGACCTTCGTTCTCGAATATCATCTACAATAATGAATCTTACATGGCAGGATTCTGATCTTACCGTAATCCCGAGTGCCTTCCACATGAGTTCAGTAGTCTCCGAGTCATATGCTTCTGGTCCACCTCGAACGACTATCGATCATCTTCCCATTCAAGGTCCTCACCTACCAGGAACTACAATCTCATCGAATCTGATCATATTGAGGTAGTCATCCACAGTGGTCAGATCTGCTATCCACTGCGAGTCCTCCCCTCGAGGAGCAAGGAATCTCACCAGCAACTCCTGAATTCGATTCTCTCATTAGAATACTTCCTCCATCAATTCAATTTGTACATTTTTGTGACTGGTCGTCCTCACTTTGCACTCCATGATGGGCCCTCCGATGTACTGGACGATGTTGTTGAACTGATCAGTCGTCGTTCGATTTGAGATTGCGAAGACGTAGATTATGTGCCAGTAGTCTTCAAACTCCGGACTCAGCTGTAGTTCACCCAATTAGGAAACGCCGTCAGTGTAAAGGTGGTAAACAGCATCCTACCGTAGTCGTTGTGGTGGAGGGAGGTGTTGTCGGGGGTGTGGGATAGTCACAAGTGGACAGATCGAGTGATCGACATTCGCCTGGACTCATCGATCCGCATGGAGAGATGCACTCCTGTGGTGTAATGGTGTACTGTTAGTGGGATACGTCGACCAACCGAGATCTTATCGAGACAATTAACATTCGGAACGAGGAAATGGTAGTCTGAGAAACCACCGTACAAGTCATTAAGCTGAGATTGAGTGATGTCATCATCTAAATGAGAGAAGGAAGGAATTGATCTGAGTGAAAGATGAGACTGACCTCGACCAAAGATCACTTGAGAGAATGTTAGACACTCGAATTCGACTATTTGCGCTATCTCCTAGATATCAATTACGCATTATGATGATTTTAATATAAAAACTAACATTATTGAGTGCTTCCAGATCGTATGGCTTGAAGAGTCGATTGGAGAGGAGGATTGCGGCATTGTAGGCACAAGCGACAGAGTTTACATTCTTCAGCTGGAAAGGACGGATACTCTCTATCTCTCTCTCTCACGAATCAATTCGACCTCGTCCACTAAAGTGACAGTGAACTTCCGATTCTCATCTTCGTCGACGATAGGGGAAGAGTCACCGTAAGGAGGAACGAAGACCTGCACATAGATATACTCTTCCACTCTTTATCAAACTCTTTCCTCAACAGAAATATTCAATTTAAAGGACTCTGGGAAACCACTGTCTCAACCGTGCAGTATGCAAAATAGCAGGGCACATTTTTGTAAGCTCTCGTTTCCTACTCTTGAGGATCTATCTCAATCTATCTTTGTTCAGTATATATAGAGACCGCAAGGTGGGTGACCGAATTGCTTTGGCAGGGTCATTTGTGGGTCTAATGTATCCCTTTGGGGCTAAATAAGGTCATACTTTTTGCCGTTTGGAGATATCGTATCGTTGACTCGAGTTATGGCCCAAAAACACATCGAAAGAGTCACAACGGAAAGGGAGTCGAAATCGGGACGAGAGCGAAGTGGGCGGAGCCCGCTCTGACTGGTTTCTCCAAAATTTTGAGCATAGCTTCGCATCGAGCCTGCTCGAGGATGAGAGGAAAGGCAGAGGTCCTCAAGAGCGCGCGCTCTCTGCACACGCCGGGTGAGAGACAAGCGAGAAAGTGGAGAGGAAGGCCCGCCACTTTGCAGTTCAATTAGCGCACGCTCTTGAATCTTTGAAATGAAATGATTAATCGGAAAAAAATCCAAAAAATACGTTCTCGGTGTCAATCAACGCCTAAAATCAGGAACTATCCATCGCACCATGCCCGTGTTAAGAATTGTCATCGGAACCTTTTCATTCTCCTGTCGTGAACCCTAAATCGGTCTTTTTTAGATATTTCTGATTAGATAATGCATGACGGGCATCCTGCCGTTTATAGACACTAGTCAGACGTACCCGAAAATATTTTTTCCATATTTTTTGGATAAGTATTCGCTGCGTCATTTCAAGAACCAGATTTCGACGCGCCTCTTTCTCCTCCTAAGTGGGCGGAGCCTGCGGTCTCTAAGTATATAATTGGGAACGAGAGTATCGGTGTTGATTTGGGGTTCACGAACTTTCTAGATTCTCCTCATCTCTCTACTATCCATGCTCACCCTCCTTTCATCAACTTAGAGTACTCGGTGCGGTTCTTACATTGTAGTGCATGAATCCGATGGCCTGTTCACACATTCGAACGGAGCAGCATGTCATCGAGGCATCCTGCCACCAACCACTTCAGTTAATACAAAAGTAATACCAATGAAATTAAAGAAAATAATAATTGGAGCAAATATAAGAAACAGAAATAACCATCCAAAATGTATGTAAACGGGCCTGGTTGAACATGGGATAGGCGGTCACTTGGAATCCGATACCCTTCTTGAGACAGTTAGAGGCCACTTGATCAATAAACATCTAAACATCTTCCTTTTCACTTTAGCATGCGATAGTAGAAAGCTAAAGAAGTATAAAATCTAAGGCACTAGATGCACATTATGCTCAACATGAAAGGTTTCAAAGTTTGGCTCACCATGACAACTTGGTAGTCAAGTTGACTGACGAATTCCGATCCAATGTCAAGAATAAAGGCAACGTTGCACTTATTTTCCTGAATGTTCGCCTGGACTTCCGTCGATTCTTCGACTTACCATAAACTGCGGGGATTCGACCATGAAGGGAAGAAGATGAGATGACTTCGATACTGAGCAATCTACCGTATCTGACTTCGCTTCCTTTGCCTTGAATGTTGATGCTGAATCAATGAGTTACGAGATCTGGCAAAAGTGAGTGGATGATTTTATCCCCTAAATTCATCAATCTTTGTATACATCTTTGAGTGATGAAATGGTAGTCACTCACCGCAGAATTGAGCAGTGGAAGTACCGAAGAGAAGAAGGAAGATGAATGAATTGAGGCTAACCATACTCTCGCGAGAACATCAAAGGGATTAGCGATTACCGACTCTGAGGAGGTGAGATAAGCACTGATAACTGAGAGATTGGATTAGACTTGATGAGAGTGCGAGAAAGGGAAGGAATGGGAATAAGAAGCTGGAGGACTCTCATGTTCTCATCCTTGATTCCATCGATGCATTCCTTATCTGACTCCTCTCTCTCTCCAGTCCGCACTCTCTCTCTCCACCCCACTAAACTATTCACTTTTTATGGTTGTCGACTGATCGATCGTAAGTATCGAGAAGATTCTACGTAAATGTGAGCATCGAAGAAGATGATGGATCAGAAAATACAGTAGGGAAAAGAAATTACAGATCGATATCAAAAGTGATGGAAAATGTTGAAGTAGATGATGGACTGGAGTAGATGATGCGTGCTTCAAGTTTACCATAAATGAGTGAGAGGACTGGCGATAAGATGAAAGGATCGCCGAATGAGGGTCATTAATGGAGAGAGCAGCTGAAGAGAAAGAGGAGACGGTGTGTGATAATGAATGATAGCTGATTAGAGAGGAGAAGGAGAGAGGAGGCTGTGTCATCAGCAGGAAAATCGAAGGACTGAGTCAAGAAATATGTTCAGAAATTCAATACTTACATCAGTTGAAGAGAGTGAATACGAAACTTGAATAACAGTTTATCCTTCTGTTTCAAGGAATAGGTATGACTATACTACTAGCCGTCTAGAGGCGGCTAGGAGGTGGAGGTACAGGTGTTTTTTAAAAAAAATGGATGAAAAATATATAGTAAATATTTAAGTTATTACTTAGTTAACGATTATCAGAGAATACTGTAATATACATAAATACGCGGTTTGAATAACCGCGTATACATATATTGATTGGACCTCCCACGTTTCAATAAGGTTACTTAACTTTTTTTAGCCGCTCGCGGGGGGCGGGTTTTCGGCAATTTTTTATGTTCGATTTGAATGTTTCTTTCCGGTTTATTTTGCTGATTCATATCCCTCAAACTCTTCAGTAAATCGACCACATCCATCTCCAACCACGGCGTGCTGCAGGAGCAAGAACAGCTCCAGTTCGCCGTGAGCTCGCTGTTTATCAGTTCATGGGGCAGATAGCACATAGTGCCTGTTGTCCCTCCCGCAACAACTGTCCTTCACAATCATTACTCACGTTCTACGGCGAGTTGTCCTCAGTCGTCGCTATCTCGAAAGTTGAATACTCCCTTCTTCTTTTTGTATCTACGACATACAGTGCCTCGGTATTTGAACGGCGTGAGCGGGATAGAGGCATGCCACGGTGTTAGTTTACCCTGTGGGTTACTTAGACGTTAAAACTTTTTTCCATTGATTTTTAAATTTTATATGTAAATTTATATTAAGATGCCTCTCAGGAATATGTTCGTGCAGTCGATTTCTTCTATCAAGACATGGTTCAGCAAGAAAGGATCGGATTCGGAGGGCGAGAATGCACGAGTGACGACACAGCCAGGGCAGAAGGAAGAACAAGAGACTGAATCATCTCTGGAGTTAGTTTCGTCCTTTTCCTTTCATTCCTTCTTCCAGCCTACAATCATATTTCAGCAGTTCCACAGTTGTCTCGAGTTGTTCGACTGTTCTCTCCAGTCAATCAGTCGACAGTCGTATCACAGTCTACATTCCAGAGGACACTGAAGAAGTTCTGCCTGAGGCCAGACGTGCGTTTCCATTTGGCAAAATGTTGTTTACGGTGTAAACGTTACTGTTATGATACATTTATTATTTAGTTAAAGTTACCGGACGAGGACGAAATTGGCTCCCTATTTTTTTGTCCTCCATCGAATAGCCGATGGCTGAATTAGTCGAGAATGAATATACAAAAATGCTAAAAATCAATAATAGCCTCAAGGGAAAGCCGGAAATGATCAGCGTAATCCCGCGCTCTCTCACTTTTGCATACTATCTCGTGCACGCGACGAGATCAGGGTCAGATCAGGGTTTCGTCCTCGTCCGGTAACTTTAAGTTGGGAAACGGTATTGATATTTTTGTAATATTAAACAGAATATTTTCAGTCCCCTCCATTCAAGCTTATCTCTACGGCCGATATGAGCATCCACCCTCACTACCCGGAGTATGTACAAATGTCCCTTTATTCTAAGGACTCACCACTCTATTAAACCTAAAGCTATAACTGCTATGGAAAATCGGTTGTTTGGTTTTTTTTTCGAACACTATCCAGTGGTAAGCTTTTGATATCTAGAAGGTTCAGATAGCATCAGATGCATCGACGACCTCCGAGTGCAGTGGGGAAGATTCTGCCATGTCTGTGATGAGTGAGTACGAGGATGAGGAGAAAGAGAACATGGGAGAGAGAAGGACGGATGAAGAGAAGGTGGAACGATTCGCCCAAGTGAGTCATAACATAATTCACTTAGAATAGGCAACTTGTTCGATATGTGCACTGTGTTCAACTTCACGGAACACGTAATCGATCTTAAATAGATATTTGTTCACAGGGCGACTTTCAATTGGACGAAATGATGAATGATGCTCGACCACTCTGTAGTGATGAGGAAGAGGAAGATGGTGAGGAACGTAGAGAAAAATAGAGGCAAGGAGAACATAAATGTAGGAGTGTTATGCACAATAACGGATTAGGTAGGCGATGGATGGTATTTCAGATCTGTCGTGTGTTCGTAAATCGCGTAGCCATGCCACTCTCCAGGGATCTGAGGTTATTTTCAAAATATCCCTTGTTGGAATTATCTCAAATAATATGTTCAGAAGGACTGCTTTGGATATGAATTCGCGCGACTGAGTGAGGCAGATTCCAACTCGATGATGAGGAGAAAGAGTGAGTCACTCTCTTTAGGCGTTCAAGCAGGCAGGCAATACCGATCTACATTTTTTAAAGGGCTAAAATGTATGGTGATGTTTGGATAATGCCACATCATCCCGGGTGGTCCCTGAGGGTGGCAATAATCGTTTCACTGTTCACTCGCGCAAGCATTTCTGTGCGCACCTTTATGCGACAAAGAGAAGATTTAAAAAAATCTGTTTCTTTTTTCCATCGATTTGTACTAACTAATGTTTTTTTGTTTCCATTTTAATCGGAAGTTCTTTGATTTATGAACGTCAGTCAACTCAATCACTCCTCACTCGATCCATCTACATCCATCCCTCCCCTCTCACGAGGAGAACTCTTGTGTAGGAGAGAACATCAATCTTCAGCTCACACCTCGCACAGATTATATTGAGTTTTAATCTCGGGAGTTACTATTGCTTTCTTCTTAGTTCTTAATTTATTTTCGATTTGCAGGCAAAAGTTGTTGTTGTTATCATATTGTCTGTGTACCTCCACGAGGTGCCTAGAATGTACGGTTGACCTGAGCTCCATTTGTTGTGCTCTCCTAGATGTTTATGATTGATGGCAGAGGGATGTTACAGTAAATGGAGAGGACTGTACACTATCTCATTCACGGGATACCTCATCCTTCTAGCAGCAATGTCTTCTTCTCAAACATCGACAATAAATCGGTGCTTCAATTAGTTGAGGTGTGTCATTTGGAGGCCAGACGAATGGAAAGGGAACAGAAGTGCAGTTGTGAGAGAGGACGAAAGGGTGAGAGCAGTTGTCCAGTGATTGAGGAAAGATCACTCTTTCAGTCTGTCCCTTTCTTTGATAGCTGTGATAAGTATTCAGATGTGTGGTATATGAGTAGATGAAGAGGGGGGGGGGGTGGCCAGGACTGATCTCAATTGATGGATGTGCCGGACAGCCGCTATGCAGAGAGAAGGAAGAGGGAAGACAACTTCCCTTTCTCCATCTCCCTTATCCTTAAACCTCCTCTGCTTCCTCTTCACTCTCGACCCCTCTCTCTCTATCTGCCTCTCTGATCACACTCGTTTCGATTATAGAATTGCTATTTGAATCTCCGGATTGCTGCATCATGGTTCCTACCGCTTTCTTTATCCTCACACCCTTCACTCCTTCACTTTGGCATTTGCCCGCCTTTTTGCACAAGTGATTCAATGCGATGGCGCCCCGTTCACTCACTCTACTCTCTCGCACCTTTCAAATACACCCATTTCATTTGCGATTTCGCCCTGCAGACTGTTATTGATTCTCACTAATGTTATTTTGTTTTGACTTGTCGATCGCAGTGGAGTCATCTTGCTGTTAACACTTTACAAGTCAAGGGGCTTTTGTCGTTTTTTTTTGATAGTGCTGCTTCCACGAAATATTGAGAGTATTGGAAGTGGTTTGAACGACGCTGATTCCCAGTGGACCCATTATTGTCCATCTGTAATGAATGCTGCAGATTGATGTAGTGACCACTGCGCAGGTGTTGCAGTGTCCATAGAGAAGCAAGTAGTGATGGATGGTTGAACGGAGAATGGAACCGAGAGAGTGCTCATTCCATATGGGAATGAGATTTATTTTAAGCTCTACCTCTATTGTACCCTCAATAGGTTCACGCTGTGAGAATGCTAGTGTCCATCCCATCCGACTCGTTTTTAGTTCGTCAGAATATGTCTTCAATTGTGTATTCATATGGAAAGGGACTCGTTGAGGCGGCCCGAGAGATCCTCTTTATCTTTTCCCTTCCCACACTTTGCTTCTAGCTACATTTGACGAAAAAATATTCATGAATATTTTTGCGTCTCTTGGTCGGTTTCTCAGTCTGTTCTGCTCCACTTCTTCTCATTTTTATCTCATCACTCAGTTTCTCCTCCTTCACTTACTCTTAGGTTTTAGGTGTGAACGACGCTCTTACGCCTTGCGATTTATAGTTATGAGAATTTTGAAAGAATTGGAAGAGAAGCAGCTGGTATGGGGGACGACTTGATGAGAGGCTTGGAGTGAAGGAGGAATGGGGGCAATGAGGCATCATGCTGATAGAGAATCTTGCCTCGGTTTAGTGCCCATTCCGTGATCGGGCCTTTCCCTCCACTCCTATTTTATTGGTTCTTACCTGATGTTTCTAATCATTTCCTGATCTTTCACGGGTTTATTCGGATTTATACAACGAAATGGCATGTTTCGAATGTCTGTTTTGATAGGTTGATCATTTGCAGATCTGGCGGAGTAGCCATTGTGAATTCAAACCTTTGTTAACGAGAGGCGCGCGACTAGCTTTGTCTCTCTATTCTAAGCAATATCCGTACAGAGGAGAAAGGCACCGCCGGAAGCATCTGTCAATGTATTTGTCTGTCTCCTCTCTCTCTCGCCCTTCGTCTCCCCCCAATCCCCACACTCTCTCATACTCATTCTCCTTCTTTCGGTAGTCTCTCCCCTCTGCACCTCATCATTCCATCTACCACTTCATTCGCTTCTTGAGCTACTCTCTGCACTTGCGGAGATGTCCCCTAAAGGGTGTGTACCCTAAAGGGGAGGGACGAGACTGCACTTGAAAAGTAGAGACATAACCAATGGACTTACTCTTCCTAGTGCGCATCTGTTCACATTTCATTGATTATCAATGATATCGTTATGATTGATGTCCTTGGCGTTCCGAGAGAATTCGCACATTGTTTGTGAGTTGCTGGTTATTAGATATCCATGGATGAGTATCGCCCGCCAGTGGCTTTCTATTCTTTCACCCGTGCGAGTGCCCTCTCGCGAGATTTACACACACGACTTCTGACGAGTGTGATGATCTGCCGAGAGATGATGGTCATGTGAGAGAGGCAAGAGAAAGAGAAGAAGAGTAGGAAAGAGTAGTAAAGTATGTTTGCTGTTTCCAGAGACAAGTAAGTGATCAGCAATAAGAGATACTGATATACACCCGACTGGGATCGAGTAGGTAATCCCTCCCCCACCCCACATTTCCGTATCCTCGATCGTTCTCCGTAGCACATGTGTCAGTGTTCCGCCTTTGAGCTGCTCTCTTTTTCTTTCTTCGCCCTGTGTTATCGCTTCGCATAAATCGAAAAAGCTCCGACTCAATTTTCACACTCGAAGCATCAGCGCTTCCTTTGAGATCTATCCACCTAGATCAGATCGATTTAGGAAAGTTTTGAACTCCTTCCTAAAAAAATATTTTCATCGATCCAGTATGCTCCAGCCATTCGCTCACGCGACGTGAGTTTTGCTTACGTTGGTCGTGGAAATACAATCCGTCCTCTCTCCCGCTTCTTCTCCCTACTCTATGTGATGATTCTCTGTGATCTAACTCCGGGTCTACAATTTGCCTCGCTCTCCCACTATTTCCCTCGAAACCGCATTTCCTTCTCTGACCCTCCGTGACCTAGCACTAATTAGATATCTGTTTTTTGAGAGAGCCGACTTGTATATTACGATGTATTCTGTGTTGTCACTCTTAAAATTGATTCTCAGTGCCCCACTAACAACCGTGTAATATTTATATTGGGAGAGTCGTGTTTGTTTTGTTCGCATTCATTGTGCTCCCTTCTTATTTTATCCGCGAAGATTCATCAAGTAGACATCACTTTCAGCCGTGATGTCTTCCTCCTCTGCCTCTTCTGGAGGAGGTTTGCAGTCCCTGATGCAGCCTGCAGCCTGCAGATCAACAGGCGGCTGCACTTGTGGGGCTGCTGCCGCTTCGAACGGAGTTGCTGTGGAAAAGACAACGGAGAAGGTAGGAACGACTATACTTGCTTTATTATTGTAATGTTAAGCCACATCGTACCTCTTCTGTTCGACGTACTTTGTCGAAGGCATTTCGAGCTATAGGTGAGCCTTGCTTCATTATCACCCTCTCCCCGTCCTATGTAGGAACAATCTTATTTTCCCCAGCATGTCATGGTTTCCCTTCTTAAGCAATTATTTTACTTGACTGCAACTATTGCATTTGAAATGTCTCACTGTCAGGGAAGCCGTCAGTGCTCTCTTCCTCGTGTGCCTCTGCCTCAGCGTGTGTCTCTCCCCCTGCAGTCGTGTCTGCAGATTCGAATGGACGAGAGATGGAGAGGGGCAGAGAATCTCCGTTCGAGTTGCAACAGCGAACGAAGAATTCGAGCTGCTCACCACGACCGATTAAGGCAGCAAAGGTCACTATTTTATAGAAGTAGTATCCAGCAGCATCTGTTTTTTTGGTAGAACCATTCTTTCAACAAACTGAGTGAAAGAGAAATTTTAAGATGGTTCATCCCCATTCTCGATCGGCGTCCACTTTATTGAATCCGTTCGCTGGCGATCACTCAGGTATTAAAAGTGCAGTTTACATTTCGTTGTTATTTTCTATGTTTACTTTTTCTCCTACAGACGCTCACGCCACTCCGATTCACAATCGTTCCTCGTCTGGTATTTCATCAATCTCATCGAGAACTCCTCCTCCTTTCCCACAAGGAGCGAAGATTAGAAGAAGCTTCCGTGTTGAGGTGCGTTCGATACGATCATGTATCGTAGAAAGTACATTATTAGGTAACTTCTCCGATGTCTCGATCTCTTCATTCTTCGACGACGGCATCTCATTCCCCGCTTTATGCGGATGTATTCTCGTCGAAGCACGCCTTTTATAGGTAAATGTTCTATGCATTAATCACTTGCCCGAATGTGTTGCACGGGAGGATGACGAATCCGTCTGTTTTGTCTCGTGCAGGAACCATTCTCTGGACGAGGAGGAAGAGGGAGAGAATATTCTGGAAGGGACCAATGGAAGTGTAGCGGCGCTCATGAGGGTGAGAACACTACCATTCTCACAATAACTTTTCGGGCATACATTTGGTATCTAAAGACTTGTTATCAGGACTTCGAATTTGATGATGTCAAATCGGTTGTTTCAACAGCCTCGACTAGCAGATTGGGACTGGAGGGGGGAAGTAGAGGTCAGTGGTAGATATAAAAACGACTTTGATCAGTTGTAGATTTTTTTTTCTCAGGGAGCGGCACTCGCCGTCACTATCGAGTGAAAACTACCAATGATATGAGGAATTTCCTCAAGTCTCCAGGTATGCGTCTTATTATGTCTTATTAGTAAGCACTTGACCTGTGAGATGAATGACTGTTCTCAATAGAAATTTGTCTAAATCGTAGGGAGTACTATGGCGAGAGACATGGAAGAGGACCAATGTTTAGGAGTTGTTGGAGAGATCATAATTTATATATACCCCCGGAGATGTTGCTCACTTGAGACCTCGCGTCCATTCATCAAATAAGTAGTCAGTTAGTGTTTGCTCGATCGGAGGGTGAGAAATGAGTGTCGGGATCTCGTGAGATCTGCTCATCCCAATTTGGCCTATAATCTCTCACATATCGGCCATATGTTGCCAGAGGGCAATGGAGAATATGATATCGTCATACCCTGTTCTCTACCGGTTACCATTCCATAGAAGGGACTCGGGTATTCCCTTTTGGATCGGTTAAAGTGCACGAAATAACCAATTCTAGAGGCAGGCTCCTAAAATCATGCGTATGTGCACAGTATTACCATGAAATCTGGAGTAACAAGTACTCTCCATTATTCGTGGAATTCTTTGGCGGTCACGGAAGAAAGATAGCCGATTTATCACCTCTCGTATTACCTCTTGACCCGCTGATGAGAACGCGAGATAATCCGCTCTTTTCTCCAACGAGGGCAGTTGTTGGCATACTGACCAGATTAGTATGAGGAATGGCAGAAGTAAAGAAAGCATGAGCAGAAAGGACTCAATGTGAGACACCTGGAGTTCCCTTCCTCCACCTAGTGGCATCATGCCGGGAGAAAGAGCATGGGGAGAGTGGGCTGGGTGGAGGCGGTGTCCAATGGCTCTCTCCTATGCGCACAATGTCTCGTCCCCTCTCTCTACTCTCCATTCTCTGCCCGTCTCTCGATCGAGGGAAGCCGGTCCGATCTCTCCTCTCCTCTTTCTCTTCTCAGTTCTCCCTTTGACTGTGCTTCTCAGTCTGCAACAGCCATTCGACTTCTCTTTTCAAGAGAAGACTGAAAGGCATCAGCCGACGAGTTCAGTCGCAACTGAAGTGGTTTACAAGATCATCGAACTACCGAACGAACCAGAACAAAATGTTCTGTCCTAATTTGATATCGGTCACGCTTCATAACGGTGAGTATTTTCTGCTGAATATACTTACTGATCACTGCTATTTTGGCCTGCGCGAACTGTATGTTTAGCTGAGAAATCTCTTGCGCATAGACGCTTCTTTATCTTCCTTTGTTGTATCCCTTCATCGCCTCTCATTTTCTGCGCTTCTCTACACAAACTTCGCGAATCTCACGCGCAATGCCCAACCCATATTATGGGCATTTCTCATTGGAGGCTGGCCAGAAATTCGTTCTACACGGCAGTAGTATTTTATTGAAGTGGTAGTGAGTAGGAACGAGTATCGGAGAGAGAAGTCTGCTGATTCATGATCCATGTTCTACTTCCGAGAGTTTAGTACCCCACTCAGTAAGGATAAATAGCGAGATTTCCCCTCTGGAAGGGGGAGTAGTGATCGGAGCTGTACAGTGCATGAAGGGATAAGAGCTGAACACCTGGTGGGAGTTGATCGAGAGGGGAGAGGGAGCCGTTTTTGGAGGGAATACGCAGTGACCCCGCCAATCTCCTTCATCCCCCCCTCTTCACATTAATGTGGCAATCCACCGCCAATCCGCTTTCTGCCGCTGAAATGGAATATGATCACCATCTAAAGGTTTGCCGTTGAGTCAGTCCGTAATGTTTTTGTACTGGGATTGGCAAATAGATCCATATAATAGAAAGGTTAAATGAGTAAGATGACCCGTTAGAACGACATTTGCATTCTGTTTTCCACTCCTTTCTGCACTATTATCCCTCTTTCTCTGGTTCTCTCCTGTCTCTGTGCACATTGAGGACTATCTTATACTGACTGCTCGAATGTGATGTGTCATGGTCACTGGCTATGATTCAAGGTATCGTAGAGTCGCTAAAACTCTTCTCTTCCTGATCCCTCTCGAATTATTCGATCGATGCAATTTATCAATCGGAAATGGCTCGGGACGAGCAACGTATCTTCGATATAAATCCAGCTGCGGGGAAAGACGTTGATTGGAAGTGATCGTGGGACGCGAATTGAGCTGCTGGGAATTGTTGTGCCGTTTTCGGTGATTGCGGCTTGGAGATCTCATTGAATAGACTGTTCGATTTACCTATCTGGCAAATATCTTGCCCATCGGTATAGATTACTGATAGGAATGTCGATATTGCTCTTGCTTTGTTTCTCGTTCCTACTTCATTCAGTGACCTGTCTTTGTGTGAAGACGGATTAAGTTGCACAATTAGGTCGAGTAGATGCTGTCGTCCATATACACGTTGAGAAACTATGGGATTTCTGTCTGATCCATATGGAGCCATGTTGAGAAACCGTGGGATTGCCGAAAAACTAGCTAAGCATCCTACACTTGATTATGGCACGGGAGCACACTGATCGAGTGTGTGTGGAAGGCAAGCTATGTCTCCGGAGATATATCCGATGGGAAAAAAAAGGAGACTATGCAGATAAAGAACCGATAAAGCTTCCTTATGATTTGTGATATGAAACACGGACATACCATTAGGGTCTTCGAATCTGTGTAACCCTTTCTTTCAAATCTTTCCCGACTCTTCTTTTGGTTCGGATAGAAGCGGGAAATGAGGAGGAATGCGTTAGATAACGATCCGCACATCTGGGCAATATGGGATGAACGAGGGAGAAAGGTGTTTGACGATTCTCGCCGAACTCTCTCGAGATCGCGCGATCTCTCCCTGATTCATCCTAACTAGGAAAAGAGGCTTCTCCTTATTAAGATAAAAATCACCTGCGAGGAAGAATGGGGCAGAGTCTATCTGAACGCTTGATCTGGATGGGCAAACGAAGTGTTCGGGAGACAAGAGCGAGCAATCATGAAAAGAGAAGGGTTTATGTCAGATCGAGTTTCGTTTAACAATACTAATTTACGTTTTTGTAAGACTAATTTACATGTATGTGTATGTTTATATTTATCTCAAAATATGGCGATTCCCATACAAATACTTGCCAAAGTTAATAAGGGGTGAGGTTGAGTAGCAGGGTTGAAATGAGAATGCGGTTGTTCATCTCGTTGAATTTTGATACTCAATGTTAGGAATTGGGAATTGGTGCAGTTTATTAATTATTAAACTGGATGCAGTAACTTATTGTTAAAGGGAACATCACAGTCGTTGTGGTAGACCGTACTCTATGCTCCATCGTAGTACTTGGAGGTGTACATTTCAGTGCGACTCCGTCGTCGAGACAAGGCAGCAGCACAACAAGAGGCAATCGAGGCTGGATTTGAACCAGCCCCCAATGTGGCACGATGCCATTCCCTCCACTCACTCGCGTACACCAAGAGTCAATTCACTCCCAGTATAGATCTCAATGGTGAGATCATTTGATGTTAAGTCCAGTGAAGGAAAAGAAGTGTTTGCAGAAGAAAGCTGGACACTGAGTTTCAAACACCATTTATCGAAAAGTTTAGATATGAGATAAATATGTTATGTCGGTTGCGGAATTGTCGGCACCAATAGCCAGTGTGACAGTAGTTGCCGAATAATTTGTCATTCATAGAGGGGGGGGGGGGCACTTGCAGTACTGGCATCATGTGGCCCCTGAGAAGGGAGAACATTCGGGTATAGATGTGGTAGATTTTTCTCACAGTATCTCCTACTAAACATTTTTTCGATTTCGATGTGACAAGCAACCCCTAATGTTTTCTTTGGATAAATATTTTCATTAATCCTCCTATAGGTAGTATTGCTAATCTCATTCAATTAGTCACTCATACATATACTACAGATGAAATTGGTACACAAGTCTGATGGAATTTGATAAACTGTAATTTAGAGAGTCTCCGCAGTGTAGGCATCGACTACACGCCGAGTGGAGGAGGCCATTCATACAAGGTAGAAAATTCATTATTATATTTGACTTGCATTTATTATTGAATGATCACATTCTACTGTAGCGCGATTCGTACTTGTCGGCGCCAATCCCTCCTCCTCACCGTCTTCTGGATTCGCAATCCACTATGAGCCATAGTCCCTCCAAGCCGATTCCCATCGATGGAGTCATCGGATCTGCTGGTTGGTTAACCTGAAAAAAATGCATTCATAAATTATTTTAATTGTTCGAAAGTAAGCAAATTATTTGTTCATCAGGCTACCACCGTTCCCGTGTGCATCTTCGTGATTCAGCCTCGGCTTCTCCCCAGTCTTCCACCTATCGCAGATCCTTGCAGCAACTGAATAGTCAGTTTTTGTTCTTGCGGAAAAGAGTAAATGAATTTACAATTATACCCATGAGTTGCTTAATATTCATTTTATTATTTGAATCAGTGTGTATGGACTACACAGTTTTATAAAATATGTATGTGAAAACTGCATGATTATATCTCTTAAGTTTATTAAATCTTTCCCATTTAAATCTTTTTTTATCTAGTCCCGCTGCCCCGTCCTAGCGGAGGTCAAAAATTAAAATCATAGATCTGACCCACGGAATAACACTTGACTCAAGGCTCATTATTGATTGTTATACGGTAGTTCAAAGTCAAAATCATAAATCTGACCCACGGAATAATAGTTCACCTATGGCTTATTCCTTTCTAACGTCATCAATCCCTCCCTTCCTGGGGGGGGGGGGGGGTTGCGGGGCCCGCAACGCCTTTGCGGGCCCCGCGACCCTCTAACCTTAATAGGTATAGATGACTTTATCGAAGTCAAAGAGAGAGGTCGGGAGCGGGTCCATCCGATAATGTCCCCCCTCTCCCCCTGGCAGTACCCTCCTCTCTCCTCAAATTTTGAAGTTTTAATTACATAACTCAATTAATTTTTGTTAAAAAGCTTCGCTCTTTTTTGATTGTTTTAGAGCTTGAGCTTCTCTATCTTTTGTATATTGATGTCTAAGAGCTCAGACTAACAGGAAATTCTCTACATTATCAAATGTAATAATTATCGCATTTGATAGTGTAGCGAAGTTCCTGCCAGTCTGAGCTCTTAGGCATCAACATACAAAAGATAGAGCAGCTCAAGCTCTATTACAATCAAAAAAGAGCGAAGTTATGTAATTAAAACTTCAAAGTTTGAGGAGAGAGGAGGGTACTGCCAGGGGGAGAGGGGGGACGTTTTCGGATGGACCCGTCGGGAGCTGGCAAAATGCCGTAAATGATGAATGAACTGGGTCTTGTTATAAGATATTCCTGATTTTTATTTATTTGAAAATGCGCATTGAGTGAATTAAGAAGTCAAGCACGAATTATCCTATAACAGGAAAATTCATCAGTGTTTTCTAAAATTTATTACCTTCAAATAAATTAAATTACTATCCCTCGTCTGTCTTCCCTCATTCACTTTCCATTCTCTCTCTCATCTATTTTCGAGTCTCTCCTTCCTCCCTTCTTCAGAAGTCTCTTCTCCGTCTTATCGGGCCATCTCTTCCCACTTCTTCCTCCTTTATTCTGCTCACGCTTTTCTTGGCTACTAGTTCATGATAGTCGTAAGAATTATTTTTTAAACATTTTCCCATCTCGTTCGTGCCAAGTCGGACTGCTTTGAATACTTGTGCAGGCTCATTTTTTTCATATTGCCCTATTATGCTGTTTCTTATGGGCTATTTATTGTTGTAAAAAAGCTGAGGAGTCACTCTCTTCATTTCCCGAAATCTCTCGACCGGTTCAATTCGTCTACTTCACTTGAAAGAATTCTTACCCAATCAATAAATGAAATGCATTTAGATTACTTTTATTATATATATGAGTTGAGACCCTTTAGAGCTGGCGTAATGCACATTTTATAATAGATGAAGTCAGCTTTCGGTGCCAGTAACCACATGTGCTCCCACTCATCCCAATCTTTAGTCTCTCACTCTCATCTTGCTTATGCTTCGTACTCATCGTTTGAGCTTCTCCAATATTATCCTCTGTTCTTATTTGTTTTTATCCTCACCCCTCCTTCACTCCTCTTCTTTCCCATATTTCTCTTCCCCACCTTCTCGTGCGTATCCTATGCGATTAATCACGATGTCTCACTTCTTGTCAGTCTGTTCCGGGCATATCTTTGAATCTCTGGGCTCTCTTGATTTCTCTTTATCTCCAACCCATATGCTGTTTCTAACCAGCAGTTGTTTAGAGGAGGAGAGAGTGCCATAGAACCAGGAACATTATTTGACAGCCGATATCCATCTTCATGAAGTATGACTCCTATGTGGCAAATATTTCTCCTAGCAGTAAATTAATAGTGAGAGAGAGAGGAGTGCTTGCCCGAGGCACAAATATCCTTCTCTTGTGTTCTAATGATGTTGTGGGGAGTGGAGGCGTGCCTTCCCTGTCTCCCCTCATTCTCATGGCCTATCCTCACAAATCTGATTTAAAATATAACTGCTTCCTAAAATTCGTCCAATTTGGTCTACCTAGACGAGTTTCGAACTTACCGTTTCGAGTGTTATGGTGAATGGAATGAAATCATTTACTGGCGTCAGACGGTATGAGTGGCATTTGTGGGATAGAGAGAGAGAGGAGGGATGGCGAGAGAGATCTCAGATTTCACACGAGTCCTTTTCCATCTCGTCTCTTTCCTTTCACAGACATGCAGTTTGTCTATTAAAGATTGCGTCATGTTTTTTGTTTAAAAATCACCTTGTAAGTTCGAAGTAGGCGCGGGTTTGGTTATCTGAATGAAAAAAAGAAGCGAACGATGGTGGAAGTGAGGATTAACTGCATTGTTTTGTGTGGTGGGTCCTGCTGCAAGGGCGAAGTGGGCGGTGAGTGAGGAATGCAAGAGAAGATTCGATGATAACAGCCTGTTATTAACAGGGTCAGGGACACTCTGATGAAAAATCTTCACAATACTTCATTTCTGCCTCATACTTATATTTTTAAACTATGATCACTTACGTTATCACATAAGCAGCTTCTTTAATAAGTTTAATCTCATAGTTACCTAATCTTTTCAGACAGCGCGGTGTACGCCAATCTGAGTGGTTCATTTCACGAGTTTCCTCTCACGACGAGTAGTGGAGGAGAGGCGAGGAGACCACCCATACCACAGAGGTCAGCTCGTAGGTTGAGATACTCTTGAGATCCTTATTCAAGAATCACTTTCTAATTTCAGCTTCACTATAGTGGACATTGACTTTGAGCAGTGAGTGTGGACTGTGCTTTGTTCCTGCTTTTTTGTGGTGGCTTGCTTGGGCTTTGGCTGATACTTCTTTTTTTAAATGCAAATCGTTCAAATGCTACATACCGCACCCAGAGTTTCTTTCGATAGAAGGATATGTTCTAGTAGTGAGCAGTTATGGAACCAGATGATTCTTTCGGGTGGCTTCTCGGGCGAATTGCCAGTCTCTCTCTGGATATCTTCTTCCTCTTGCAGATCTTCTCTCGTCTCTGATTCGACAGTCTCCTCTGCATCTCCCGTCGTGATGAGACAGCAGACGAACCAGTACTCGGCCACTCCACTTGGGTACTATATCCATCTAATCAATGAATATGCTGCAGGTGGTGGTTAACTTCATCTCCCTCCGAATCGATCCTTTCCTCCTTGATTAGGCTGGCCAATTTGGCGTGCATCTTTCTCCACACAATTCGGGCTTTCTCACACTAGTATCAGATTCGAATGGGGAGATGTAAAGGACGGGGAGGGACTGCGGGAGTGAGAATAAGAGGAATATCCAATGACATTGGGGGTAGATTACTCAATCGAAGATTCGATGCTTGAGATTATGCCGCTTCCTCCTTGCGCCAATTGTAGACCAATTGCTTAGTGAAATGGACTACTTGATAATTTCTTCGGTGATTGAATACGGACTAATGGTAAGCAGTGCCCCTTCTCCTTCTCCATCTCGTATCTCTCCCGTACTCGCTCATTTCGGCATCACTTCCCCATTCTCTCTTCGAGCAGCCTGATGAATGGCTGTCAGTGGGCAGCACCTAGACATGGAGAAAAGAAGACGCTTTCTTCCCCACGCGAACGTTACTCTTTAAGCCTAGTCTCAATATTTTTATCAATGATAGTCTGAAAACGATAGATTGATCAGTGACCCCATCTCTATTCGAAGACAGCTTCTAACCCCTCTTCTCTCACATCCAAATGTCTCAAAGTGTTGACACTTGGAAGTAGTTGGGGGGGGGGGGGGGTGAAGGCTGTTGATCATCACTGCCTCCATTCCTCCTTGACTCCATTCCCACTACTTGATCCATCCACTCTCTCACTTCCACACACTCTCTCGTCTCTGAGAATGAGAGATCCTTCTGCACGATGAGATTCTCTCTTTCTACCTTTCATTCGCCTCGCAAGTGTTACTCTCGGTCCCACTGTTCTTTCTCGTAATTTCTCTTATTTTCTATGACTCTGTTTTTCTTGTTTCTACTCTCTAAGATACTTTTATTCTATTTGCATGATCGAGATATGTATATTCTACTAGCTGATTCGCTAGAATACTTGCGAACGGGACATGTTTCAAAAACACAGGACCCCACCTCACATTCAGAGAAGTGAGAAGCTGCACCCAGAAGTTTTATTAATATTTTCCCATTTCTTCAGTGGAGAAGTTGTATGAATGACATCTCTTTTAGATAGAGGCACTTGTTGTTCTCTTCTCCCCCTCCTTCACTGCCCGTTCTGTCGTCCACCAATCACTTATCTTATCTTCCTCTTCTTTATTCCTCTCTGCTGCCGTCAGAGAGTCCTCGATGTCTATCGCTTGACTCTCTTTTTTTTCTGCCCGCAGCCACTTCATAATCTATTAGACGGCACAAGTGGATTGAGATATCTCCGTCTTCCATGTGATATATTGCCTACCCACTCTGGGTATAATTGGGAATGGGATATCAGGGTCATCTAAATGGAGGAAGAGGAGCATGAAAGGAGGCTTCCTTTGCCAATGGTCTCCTCATCCCCTTCTGTGCCTTCGGGATGCAACTCTCATCCAACTCCCCCCCCCTCTCACCATATGCGAAAGTGCGACATTACATAGCTGAAACGACAGATGTCACATATGCAGAGGACCAGTGGTGGGAAATGTCGCTTTTCGAAGGCTAGAAGTTTGTGCCTTCTAGCTCTCTGGGATTTTCATAGTGATTATAGCAGCGAAATACTAGCTTGTATACGTATCGGATAGTTGCCAACGACTCCTCCCTCTACAACTACTGTGTCTTTCCCATCTTTCCCCTTGCCAACGATGGCTACTGTTTGCGAGAATACTTGACAAATTTGAGGAGAAGAGAAATGAGATGGGGGGATATCTACACTTCTCACTTGGCTTTCTGTATCATATCACATCGCTGTCTCTCTCCATCCGTGCACTTGCTAGCTGACCACTACTCGAGTGGTATGCCTCCTGTTACCTCCCGTCTATTCTTTCACCTCTCATGTAACCATAACCGTATTGTAATCCTCCGGTCGGTGTCAGTTCCGCTATTTGGAGAGGCGCGTCTTTGTATTCGGGGGGGGGGGGGGGGGGGGGGGGTCATGCTGCTAGAGAGAGAGGAGTGGAAGGGATGGGCATCCGTCTGGTCATCTGCCAACTCCTTCCCATTTCCATATCCCACTGATGACAATTCCTTCCGACTGGCAGAAAGAGGCTGGGAAGGGGAGGGAATGAGTGTGTGCACGAATGAATTGGTTACATCGAGAATGGGAGAGTGACCCCTTCGCTTCACAGTGGTAGGGACTCCTTGTCTATTCAACTGATCGTCCTTCTCAACTTCTGATTCTTCCTCTTCTATCTATTCTCATTTCCACATCTTCGTCATTCCATCGTGTAATGCATGATATGGCCCATGTGGACTGCTTGATCCACCCTTGCTTCTTCCTCTTATTCTTCCTCGTTCTCTATCGATCTGTCCGGTCGTGAATGTAGTTCCGAAGTTTTCTGTCAGAAAAATATTTTTGAAACGACCCGTGGAAGTGAGAAAAAAGAGGATGATGTGAAGATGAGTGATTGATGATTGGAATTCGTCGAAAGAGAACCTATTCAAACACATACATTTATCCTCGTCCTGAGCGATGTTTCCTTTTATCATTCTCTGTTTGCAATACCGAAATCTTTCACATCACTTAAAGTTCTTGTCCTACCTTGCCCCATTTGGGTGACATAATTCCATTAATAACGTGGCAAGGGTTCATCCCCTTATGTCAGCTGTCACCCCTCCCCCTTCTACTCTATCCTTCCTCCGCCTCCTCTGCCATCTAAGCCTAGGCATGGACTGAGAGGGGGAGAGACCCCCAGCCGAGTCAGTCGGTCTGTTGAGAGGAACGAAGGATGATGCTGATGACAGATCGGGAAGTGCCTCAATTAGACTCTTCCGCTGATGACTCCCTGTTCTCTCGCTCTCCCTTCATGGCATTCGCTTCTATCCTCACTCTGTCCTCACTCTTCATCACGATAGCCTGTAAATGTTATCGGCGAGCTTTGATGGTGGAAATCGTATTTCTGCCAGATTGTCATAATGTTTTACAAGTGCGCGCTCCTTCCGATATTAAATGGATATATCTCTCCAGCCGTCCCTCTACTCTCATTTCCTTCCGTTCCGAAAGTCATCTAGGGCATTTTCTGTGGTTTGTCGTCTCTCTATTTCTCCTAATATCTCTTTTCCTCCCTCCATCTGCCATCTCTCTGATTCGTTCCTTCTCATTCAAATGACTTCGCACCTACATCACCTATTAGGGTCGATCGAGTCATGCTCCATTAAATCTGCGAAGTTTTTTTCGTTGAAGTCGCACTTTTCTAAAACGCAGTGAAAGGTCTAGCATTTTGTCTACATTGTGGCCCAATTCTCGATTCTCACTTGTTTTCTCCTCTGGTAGTGTCTTCTATCCGTATAATGTACCAGTCTGTTGTCTCTTTCAAGATTCGGGAGGATTTACTTGTCTGCTACTAGCTTCTCCTTGCGGGCGAAGGATTAGCAGAATGAGTGAGTGAATGGGTGGTATAAAGGAGCATTGCTGATTGGCTTCCCCCAGTTGCCCGCTTATCTCGTTGTGAATGGAAGTGGAAGGAAGATGGATCTCTTCTCTGTAGCTTGCAGGATGTGCAGGACTACGCAAATTAGATTGACCCCGAAAGGCGAGTGAAGTGGAGTAGTTAGCAAAGAGGATTCTAGAATCTACTCGAAAGTTAATTGCTCTTCTCAGTTCAAATTGTCAATTCATGGAACAGTTCATGCGGGTTCCGTTTTATTGGCTCTCAGACAGCCAAGGGTGGTCACTCCCTCTCTCCCTCTTCCCTCCCTCCAACCTGCTAGGACGATCGCAGATGTTTCTTCCTCCTATCTCATTGAGTAGAAGAGCAGGAACTAATTTGGGATATTGTAGATGGTGAAGAGACGGAGCAAGCTGTCTACCCATTGTCCCCCTCCCATTCCAACCCTTCCTCCTTCCACCTAGAATGACAAGATACACTGATGGAATGAATGGATAATTATGAGGCAGTCTACAAATAGGAAAAAAGATTTGTTGAAAAATGGAGAGAGTATGTTCGGTTTGGCTCTGGATGTAGACATGTGATGGGGGCAAGTCGTAAACCGTGGTTCTGGAGTGGGAATGATTTGGTGCCTTTGGGAAGATGCGCGCCCTCTCCTCCTCCCTTTGTGATGGACGAATGATCCGATCTCCCACTCGCACACCACAGTTTGACACCAGACTGCCAGAACATCAGAATAGTGGGATGCAGCATCCACATCAGCCCAGTAAATTATCCGTTCAAAATAGTTTGCTCTATCTGCAGTCCATTTCAATGCATATCATACTGTCCTCTTTCACAACCTCGCCCCTTCCTTCTCAGATGTCGATTTCACTGCATCCATCTACCCTCTCAGCTCTCTCACCCCAATTTATCTCTCCTCACCCCAATTCGTCATTTCTTTCCACTTGATATCTGAATACTGACCAGTCTCCTCTCCTCGTCGACTCTTCTATTCTCTCATTCTCTTCCCTCACTCGAGATGCTCAATTCTTCATCTGCCAGCTTCCGTCCACCTAATTAGCATAATATTCCTTGACGCGCGAATTGTTCTCCTGGTTGAATTATTTCGTCTATCAGTTCTCGCATTCGTTGTATCATTTCCTTGGGTCAGATATGCGTCATCGACCTCTGGGTGATGATCTGTTCACTGTGTCTGATGGGGAGGAGATGGAGAGGAGAGAAGAGGGCAGGAGAAGAAGGAGAAGGAGGAAGGAGAGGGAGATGGAGGGAACATACGAGATTTATGAGAATCTCGAATGGATCAAAATGAACCACAAGACGAAGTGAATAGTCCTACATTCTGAAGGGAATAATAATTACTGTGTGTATCTAGCAATATTGGCTATTTGCAGTGCTCGTCGAGGGCTGGAGCTGCAGAAAC
>BTRK01000006.1:29303736-29446693 GCA_036245805.1 Pristionchus mayeri
GTAGCACTGAATTTGAGAGGAGTCGTCTTGCGGAAGGAATCGACCTGAACGGAGGGATGATGACGAGTTAGAATGAAGAAGACAATACCTTTATCATATCGTCACTTCGTATCTTCCTGTAGTTTTTAATGAGACCTTCAGTGTCTCTTCCATGGACTGCATCAATCTCGTATACTGTAGTGAGTCCCTCATTGATCCACACTTCGTCCCACCAAGAGAGAGTCACCAAGTTCCCGAAATACTGCAATTTATTAAGTCTGCTATAGATGCTATTGAAACCACACATAATGCATCATTTCATGAGCGTAGGTAGCATATTCGTCAATACGTCCGATTTCTGAAACAATACCGTTTAGATTTTTAGGAAAAAATGGAAACCGAAAGTGATGTGCCCGGCATTCTCCATCGCCGATCCGTGATCAGGAATGAAGACAAAATCTGGAGAAGGGAGAAGGGCACTTGGAAAGAGAAAACCTCGAAGACGAACCTATCTTGTCGGAGATTCGAGTGGCATTGAGGAGCGAAAGATAGGCATTCACGGATTGTTTAGCCAAGAGAAGAGAGGACTCGAGATGAGATTTGTGAGTAGGAGGAACAACTACACTGATCTGGAATAATGCATATTCGAAGGAACGAAATCAGTCGTCGATACTCACAGGGATGCCCTGTACCGTATCATTCATCTCGGGATAATCAGTGAGAGAGAGTGCGTAGAGGTAGGGAGAGATGAGGGGAGTAGGGGCGAAAGATGTGAGGGTGCGACTGAATAGGGGGAGTATCAGAAGGCACTCTGAGAGTATTCGTACTCTCCATCGATAGAGACTGCTGAGAGCACTCCTCCATTCGATCGAGCAGTCAATGATGAGGGATGAATCACTGTGAGAATCAGAATCGCCTCAATGACGTCATAAGATGGACAGAGAATGCATGGATCAATACCTTCATCGCGGGTTCATCGAAGCACGGCATCCACTTCCTCGTACTCATCGGTTCTCCCTGAGTACTCAACGAGTATCGATTTTCTCGTCCGTCGAAGTACCTGTGATGTACTCTCTCTCTCTCCCTCTCTCTCTCTCTACCATCCATCCTCTCCTCACCAAGTCTCGTACAGTCCCATCGTTCCGTGTCCTATCGATCCGATCCACGTTAGCTGGAAAGTAGAGAGGGGGGAGGGGGGGGGGGGGGGGGGTGGGAAAACTCACCTGCAGCGTGTACTTCTCTCCGTCCTTCAATGGATGCTCCAGTAGAAACACATAGGTTCTCTTCTCCTCATTGTAGAATTCACGAATTGTTTTGATTCCATTATTCGCTCCGAATGTTAGCGAGGCCTTAAAACGCTGTCTCCCTACGAACGTCGGAGTAGTTGGCACAATCTTTCAAAATCAACTACGGAGGCTCATACCAGGTGGTCATAGTCACTATGGGTGGGATACACTTCAGCCACAAAATGGAGTCCAAAAGTTGATCTTTGAACTTTCAGATCGAAATTTTTCATCCTGATTTTTGCCCCATGTGTTATACACCATTCGATAGAGCATAAAAAGTTGTGTCAGAATCTACGTTTTCATGTACTTTCGATTATGTATATTCAAGAAAGTCAATAATAATCGAAAAATGTAACTTTTTAAATTCTTCAAAAAAATCGTTCGCCATTTCAACATGGATTGTACGCCCTGGGTTTTTTATATTTTGTGTGAAATTTCATGCTGAATTCAGAAAAAAATACCCCATTCCGATATCACATATCACTATTAGTGATTTCGGCAAAAAACTAGCACGCAGTCGTCGACGCAGGTTCAATTCCCCATGACTGCACATAATCTTTTGCCAACTTTTTAAAGCCATATTCGACTGTTTTTTTCAACTTTTATTAACTTTTCATGTTGTATAGCCTTGATTTAAAGTTGTTTTGAGCGACTTACGTTAACATTCTTGTGATATCATAAACGGACACATATTTCCCGTGCTCGTTATCTCTCTCATTCATGTGTGCTCTAGATCCCGACCTATGGCATCCGGCCCTATTGACTTTACAAATGGTTAGAACCTAATTTACTAGACGGGACGCACAATAGCTCTGCTTCTAACTTTTCAAAATGATTATAGCCTTTGCTGAATGAATTCGCATCGTAGCAATCAATTGAAGATAATTTTTGCAACGGAGAACAAGTTTAACATGAATCAATTACAAATCGTGGACGTTCAAATGCCTTTCTACATATGTTCTGTGAGCTCGGGTCCTCCTGTTTCGAACTGCGAGTGTGCCAGAGTCCTGATTCTCCACGGGAATTCCGAATGCGTTACTTTGACTCGAACTTTCCGAAGATATTTCGAGTGTTTCAGCGTCCTGATTCTCCACGGGAATTCCGACTGCTTTACTTTGACTCGAAATGTCCGAAGATATGGCGATTATTCCAGAGTTCTGAATCTCCACGGGTATTCCGTACAGCTTGCTCAGCCTCAATACTTCAGATGCATAATCATCCGGTTTCTGCTCCACATGACACTCCCGAATGATCCCATCGTTATCTGCTCTTGAGGAGGGATTCCGAGCACCTCATTCTCCCACGTGATCTCCACGATTTCTCTGGGTTCTGTCAGTTCCTCCTTCATTAGTTCCATTGGCAACTGCATGTCGAAAATCTCGTCAATATGGTTCATAACTGCCTCTTCAATCCGATCGGCGTCGCTCTTGAAGTCTTAATCATCGAACACTGCTTCGTCAATGTCGAACTCATCAATGCCTTCTATATCATCGACTTCCTCATTTCCGCATTCCTCCATCCCATTATCTGCTCTCTTCGGTCTCTTGCAATTCTTCGCTCTATTCTTCTTTACGGTCTTCACTGAATTATCTCTTCTCTCTGCCTTGATTCTACTGTAATACGAATCGATCTGTCTCGCATTCAGTCGTTCTTCGGGAGTGAACATTCGAGTTCCATCGGGGTTCACAGCTTCTCTCATTCGCTGCTCTCCTTCTTCAGCCGGCACTTTCGTTCCCGTTGTGATACCCTCGTCGAACAGCATCTCGACGTACTCCTTGGCCTTCTCAGAATATCTCGAAGACGCCTTCTTCTTCTTGAGTGCATATCCTTGCTTGATAATAGAATTCTGATCCACTTCGTCGGTTATCGCTTCCTCGATGGCCTCATCGACTTCGGGAATCACAATCCGCTGAGCGATGGCTCCATCGACTCCTCCCGAAAACAGTCGAAGTGGCATATCACGCATTGTATACAGCAGTGCGGCAGAGCAGTGATCATTGCGCAGAATGTGGTCCTCCAGGGCATCCTTCGAATTGAATGAGGCAGAACATGATAACAGGTGATAAGAGATAACGAGCACGGGAAATATGTATGTCTTTCCGTTTATGACATCACAAGAATGTTAACGTAAGTCGCTCAAAACAACTTTAGATCAAGGCTATACAACATGAAAAGTTAATAAAAGTTGAAAAAAACAGTCGAATATGGCTTTAAAAAGTTGGCAAAAGATTATGTGCAGTCATGGGGAATTGAACCTTCGTCGACGATTGCGTGCTAGTTTTTTGCCGAAATCACTAATAGTGATATGTGATATCGGAATGGGGTATTTTTTTCTGAATTTAGCATGAAATTTCACACAAAATACCAAAAACCCAGGGCGTACAATCCATGTTGAAATGGCGAACGATTTTTTTGAAGAATTAAAAAAGTTAAATTTTTCGATTATTATTGATTTTCTTGAACATACATAATCGAAAGTACATGAAAACGTAGATTCTGACATAACTTTTTATGCTCTATCGAATCGTGTATAACACATGGGGCAAAAATCAGGATAAAAAATTTCGATCTGAAAGTTCAAAGATCAACTTTTGGACTCCATTTTGTGGCTGAAGTGTATCCCACACCTAGTGACTCTTACCCCAAAGTTTGAGCTTAATGAGCTCAGTTTGAACGATTGTGCCACTTCCCGTCCAAAATCTGACGTTCTTAGGGAGACTGCGTTTTAAAGGCACATAAAAACAGAATAGAATAAAATTGAAGACAACTGACGAAGCTGAGCATTTTGAAAAATTCTCCGTGTATCTCGAGCAGGTTAGAAGCGTCTCCCGTCACTTTGAACTCGATGGTCGCATTCCCTAAGGGTATTTGATCTTTGATCTTCGTGCTTCTTCTCACCCTCCACTGTCGATTCATCTGCTCCATTGTGTCCCTTGACTGCGACGTTGAGAATGATATTGTACTGTATGGGATGGATCCATTCCGGAAGACGATAGTTTACTCGACTGAAATGAGTCATCATTGAGGAATCTAGGCAACTCCCAACGGTTTCTACGGTCTAGAGGGATTGAGTCCTCGATAGAGGAGTGGCAGATCATCTTCGTCCGATTCTTCCTCAACTTCTTCATTAGTCCTATCTAAGATGGTCATTCTCACTGGATGGGGAAGTCTTCGTTTGGGAGGAACAATGGGTAGTGGAGACTGAAAAGGAAGTATTCAATCGTTTCACGGGTGGAGGTCCATAGATGGCCGACCGATGGCCTCACCTCAGTCGCTCTTCCCACTGAATGATCAGGCAACGGATATTTCTCTCTCTGCTCATTATGGGGATCGATCACTGGGTCGATCATTGGCTGGTTCGGGGATAACCACCACTTCTTCGTCCACTCTAATCACATAATCGATTGGTCTTTCTTTGGGGTAGGTCATGGCATTGAAGAATCGAGGGAGGACCACGACTGAATAGAGGCTGATTGGATAGGAAGAGGATCGAATGGACTTACGACTCATTAGCGAGACAATTGTAATGAGGAATAGAATGGAGAGGACATCGAACACATATCGATTTCCCCCTTGAGGACTCTCACGGGATTTTTCCCTGGATGGGGGATCCATCATATATGTGATCGAGTACGGCAGAGGAAGAGAACAATTGATGCCACCTCCGATGAGACAAATAATGAATGGACAAAATCGAACCATATTCTTAATTTTCTGAATATTCTCATTCAAATGAGTCTCATGTGGGGGGGGGGGGAGGAAAATATCATCAACTTCTCTAAGATCATCACATTCGATATTATCGTACGATCAACAATGTGGTGTAAATTTATTTTCAGTTGTAAATTTGTGAAAATATGCGGACCAAACAAAGTTCTGCAACGTAACGATAAATGTGAAGATTGTCTACTTCGGACTAACTTGTGAGGAGTTAAATCATGAGATCAAAGATCAACATCGATTGTACGACTACAATAATCAACAACTAACAACGCAAGGGGGTCAACAATAGTACATTCAAGTATAACCCAAAGAATTGAGACATCGGAGTACGGATAAGCTCATTTCAACGAAAACAAAATATAAAAGTCAACAAGAAAGTAACATTTCAAACGATATTGGTCAATAATAAGATGAGACTACTTTTACATCATCTCAGTTCTTAGTAGGCGAAGATCCGGCGAGGGTGTCCAGATCCGGGAAGTAGTTCTTCGCTCCGGATCCTCCATTGTCCGGTTTCGACTTGCCGACACTCGAATTCCACGATTCTAGCATAGCAGCTCCACTGGGGCCAGAGAAGGGCTCGAAAGGATCGAAGTCATCCAGG
This sequence comes from Pristionchus mayeri, assembly GCA_036245805.1. Taxonomy (NCBI): domain Eukaryota; kingdom Metazoa; phylum Nematoda; class Chromadorea; order Rhabditida; family Neodiplogasteridae; genus Pristionchus; species Pristionchus mayeri. The sequence continues at coordinate 29,309,329 of BTRK01000006.1, forward strand.
TCGCGATTACTACAATTTCAATCTTCATTCATCTCACATCAATTATCTACACAACGACCAAAGATGGGCACAATACGTTTCAACATACCGATACTGATGTTGTCTTCCTCCGCCCCTCCCTCCTCCTCCTCCTCTTCCTCTTTTACCATATCCTCCACGATCCCCTCCCTCGAATGGACGCTTGTTTCCACCGCGGAATCCTGCGAAATACTCCTTTTATTGGGGTGTCCGGAAAGTTCGTATAATTTTTTATTTTTATTTTTTATTCAATGCTTTACAATTCTCAGTGACCAATGTATGCCCCCTTCTTTCTCACTACCTCCCTCCAGCGATTGGGCAGGGTCTCGATTCCTCTCTTCCAGAATGCGGGTTTCTTCGAGACCGCCCAGTTCACGAAAGCCCTCACAACTTCATCTCGATTCTTGAACTTCTTTCCTTTGCAGAAGTCAGAGAGAGAGCGGAAGCAGTGGTAGTCGCATGGGGAGAGATCCGGGGAATACGGTGGATGGGGAATCCTCTCGATCTTCAGCTCGTCCATTTTCTTCTGGGTCATCTTCGCTCGATGTGGGCGAGCATTGTCCATCAGAAGAAGAATTTTGCCTTGGTTCACGAGTCTGGGAGGGACTCTGATCGCGACATCTTGCAGTTGTTCAGAGAAGAGGTCGGCATTGATGCTGGTGCCAGGGGCGAGGATCTCCCAGTAGATGAGACCGAGCACTGAGAAGAAGAAGCAGAGGAGTTTCTTCTTTCCGTGCTCTTCCTTCTTCGGGACGGGCGTGGGCTTCTCATCTGCATCCACCCATTGCAGTCTCCTCACAGGGTTATCGTACGTGATCCACTTCTCATCTGTAGCGAGGATGGAATTGACCCATCGAAGATTGGATCTACGATGGAGTAATTCCCGACAGACTTGAACACGATTTTTCAGCTGTGCGGGGGAGAGGTCATGGGGAATCACTTGTGGGAGTTTCGGCTTCTTCCCAGATCGATGGAGGATATCGGACACCGTTGATCTGGGAGTACCAGTATCCTTCTTCAACTCACGCACACTGGCCATGGGCTTGCGCTTCAGTATGCGGAGAACGAGAGGCTGATCGAGGGAGGGAGGGCGTCCAGAACGGGGTTGATCATTGAGACCAAACTCCCCTTTCTTGAAGCGGGAGAACCACTTATAGCAGAAGGGTATGGAGGGGGCGTCAGCTCCTTCCGACTGGGCCAGGGCAGAGTGGGCCTCCTTCACGGATCGGCCAAGACGGTAGTAATGAAGTAAAACTGCTCGGATGTAGAGATGGGAGTCCATCACAAGAATCAATGTAGCAACTAGGAGACTGATTAAATCCTCTCACTACTCAACGTCAGAATGATGCAATACATTGTTGACAAACAGATTGCGCAATCACTGCATTTGATCGCGAACTGACTTTTTTCCGAAGCATTATACGAACTTTCCGGACACCACAATAGGGTGCGCTCAGCACGTATACTGATTAATTATTGCCACGGTTGCATTGATTTTGATTATGATAGGAAGGATATAAATGTGCTCACCTCCTCCTCCTCCTCCCCTTCCTCTTCCACCTCCGAATCCCCCTCCTCCTCTTCCTCCGTGCTGATGGAAACCGCCGGGACCGCCACGGAAGTTATTGCCCTATTTTTAAGGTTTAATAATGCTTTAATTGAGATGAGCATCCGTAACACCGCTAGAATGCATACATTCCATACTGGTGGAATACTGTGTGGTCTCTGACCCTGAATGCTCCTCTTGATCCTCTCGGTCCTCCAGCCGACCTTCTCTCAAGAATGGCTCTCCTCGCCTCTGCCACCATCCTCTGCTCATCCTCACTGATGATCTCCATCGAGACCAGATCATCCTCAACATACCACATCAATTGCATAGGAAGTTAATGAAAGAACTGGGAATGAAATAAGAGATACCTGGAGACAAATAATGAGTTTGGGATGGTTGATGACCACTCGCTGACGGAGATTGTCGAGGAATGTAGCCTCGGGGTTCACTGTGTAATACCTACAGAGGCAATAATTTCACTTAAATAGTGCACTTTCTACTTTGTCTACAACTTGATAATGCTTCGGGCTAACTCACTTGTCCTCTCCCTTCAGATGGGAGTGCATGAATACGTTCATCTTCTCCAACAAGGAAGAAGTGTGCACATCGATGAATGGCTGTAGTCTTTCAATGTCCAGCTCGTCCTTTAATGCTCATCATACCAGTCTATCCACTCATTCATCGTCATAGATCAACTACAATCAGTGATGTGCTCGAAAGGGTACGGGAGGGGGTCTCACGAAAATTTGCGGACGGGCTTACGCAAATTTTGAGTTTCCGTAAGGCCGCTGGACACGACGACGGGGGGGGGGAGGAGGTCGCCGAGCAGGCCGTGGAGGCATCCTAGGGGGTGGTTTCTGGAGATGAGACGGGGGTTATGCACCGTTTTAGGGGCAAGCTTTAGGGTTTTACGATTGGCGACCTTCCTTCCCCCCCCCCCCCCCCCGGTCGTCGGCCACCCCAGCCGCCGCCGGGGGTCACGCTTTTTTAGCAGGTGCGCACCCTCCGGCGACGGGCACAGCGGGGGCACGCAAAATCTCCTAAGGGGCTTACGGAAAAACTGGGGCGCACCCTTTCCCACCACATCACTGACTACAATTCAAACAGATCAATTACGATTCAAACAAACCTTGGACACGAGAGGTCCGTGCATCCGCGGCTTCAGGAACTGTTTGATCACCTTAAAGCCATCGCTAGATTCCATTGACTGACTCTCCAGCTCGAAGGTCTGAGACTCACAGTCCTCACGTGGATGCTCTCGGGCACCTGCTGCACCGTGTACTCGTAGGAGGAGAACTGACCCGTACCCTCGCCATCTTCACCCTTATGTTCCTTCCTCCAATCATCCTTATATTCTACTATCCCTTTCCCATCAATCGATACCTGAACTCCAAGGTGACAGCCCAGAATACGGTATCTGAGAATTGTTCATGGCGTGAGGCGTCATCTGCACTCTTTTCCTCGTTGAAATAGATGAAGACACGTCTCTTGTGACATGCCCCTATCAGAAAACGTTCGGACGAATTGGCAGCCTTAAAGTGAAGAAGGTGAAGTGACGACCATCGACAGAAGAATTACCTGCTCCCTCAATCCCTCCGTGAGACACTCGGGAATAACAGGAATGGGAATAGGAGGGACATGGAAGGAACCATCTTCTAATGGCTGCTCACCCTCAACATTCACATTGAATACTCCTTAGTAAGGTTTCGGATTACTTCGCCAGTTGCTACGGGAACAATTACTGTATTCTGCTCCATCTTCACTTCCTGCTTCATTTCCTTCTCTGCAGGATTCAACGTTCCGCAGACACCCGTGATTACCTATAAGATAAGATGATCGCGAAGACAAGCCTGCCGTACATTATGTTTACTTATATGAATGGATAACAATAAAAAAAGGCTTCAGTACGTATTTTTTAATTATTACTTTTCATTCACACGATACTCTATGAAGCACGCAGTGTGATCAACATAAGATTAGATACACGTACTTGGTTTAAAAATCTGGCATCTTCATTCACCCTCTGTTCGTTGAATCTAGAGACTTTAGCTACTGGCTGCCACGGACCGCGAACTCCATCACACTGTAAGGCACAGTGTGGTAGTATTAATAAGAAATACAAAAGATAACCATAATACAATTCTGGATTAGCAAATGCAATGCGAATAAAGCAATGAATAAAACGCACTTTATCATCTTCTTTGTGTTTCTTACTGCATGCGAGAGAGCAACTTCTCGAATCACACTTGGGGCATCTAAAAATCAAATATTTGAACATAAATAGGGCTATGAGAGAAAAGGAGAATATGTCACCTGTATTTCTTTTCATTCTCTCCACAGACATCGCATTTGTTAGACTTCGCTCGTCGAGCTGCCTCTTCCGCTGGAAAAAAATGTGAAGGAATAACGCACCATTGATGCGAAATTTTTTTCGAAAACAAAGCTGAAGAGTGTGCAATTAACGGAATGGCTCTGGAACTAAGCATTGCTAATCTTTCCCTTTCGACCGGATTCGGAACCACACATGTTGCTTTAGGTTGCTTATGTTGCTTCGAATCGTAGCCAGTATATTTCTTTTGCTTACTCTGCACAGTCGCCAATAGCGTAGGCAAGTCATACCGTAAGCGAACCATTAATTAAATAAGGAGCTTACTCTTAACGAGAGTAGGCGTAAACAAGTCTCAAGATAATGAAAGAATTTGCAGATATACCTTTCGCTTTGGCCAAGATGGCAGCTTCCTCATCGTCCTCCTCGTCCATGACATCACTGAGATCAGGAGCTATGCCCATTTTCGATGAAACCTCAGCAGGCGCGTCATCGTCCGACTCGTCCATTTTATCCACGTGAAATGATCCCATAACCAAGTCATCGACCGAGTTGAGAGGGGCTTCAGCTTCTGCCATTCTGTAAATACTCGTGAAGGAATGATGAAAGACAAAGTAAGCAGTGCATAATAATATTTTTAAAAAAAGAAAATAGGGACCCCCAAGTAAAATTTCCAACTCGTGGTGTATTCGAAAGTGCAGTGCACGGGGGCTCTTTTCTACTCGCCCGCGAATTCAAATTGCCGTTATAAATTGGTTTTTATTAAATATTTCGATTTCTTCAAGGTGCCCCTATTCAGTTTTCGGTGAATAGAAAGAACAGATTGGTATGCGACTAATGAAAAATTTTGAAAGGATTCTGTATTTGCAAACATACTGAATTGCACACTCATTTGAACCCACTTTTTATAAAGAATTGTCTAATGGACGTCTTACAGAGTGCCCCTCTTCAGTTATATCATTAATCGATTATGCGATACCGAATGAAGAGTTTACGACAAAATTGAGAAAATTGATATTTGCAAACCTTGTTTAAAAAATTAATATAATTAAATGTTTATTTTGAGCAATTACGGTAACTTTCGTCATAGGATAACTGAAATTTGAATTTATCGACGTTTATTGATCGAAATCAATTTATTCTCTGCTCAAAATAATATGGTTTTTTGATATTTTGTGTGTATATATCAGTCAGTTTTGCTTATATATTATCATGTCGAATGACATCAGCCTTCGTTGATTGTGGTGACAGGGAGATGGTGCTCTTCCATTCGAAATTCTCCTTTTTTTCAACCAAAATCATTAGTTACTCTATTGCTATCTATTTTGTCAGTAAATGAAAGGCATAATCGAAATATTATTGAAACTGTGAATGCAAAAAAATATGACCCATCGAGAACGAGTTGACACACCGTTCCGCACGCAACGCACGAAATTCATGCGGGCGGCTTGCTCTACACCACGAGGGGCGGGGCTTAGAGTGATCACTTCATACTTACTCAAATTGAAATTTAATTAATTTCTAACAACGGCATTCAGATTCAGCATCGCCGATAACCTAATGGCCATGCAAAAATAATTTTTTGGAAGAATTTCACATTTTACTTGGGGGACCCTAAAAAGAAAAAAAAAGAAAAAAGTGAATGCGCACACGATCACGGTAGTACTCGCACAATGATGAATTGTAAAGTGAAATTTTTGCTCTTTGATCTTTTTATAATAATAATATTAATTTTATTAAAGTTGCTTTTACATTTTTTTGCATAATATACCCTTTTAGTAGATGAATTACCCCACCTACAACCCTAATCATAAAACCAGTACATAATTTCCCCACGACGTTGAATGTTTCTACGCTACAAACCCCCTTTCTCCCATTTCCACTCTTCTACTCATTTTGTAAAACGTCCAACTGTCCGATTTCACTCTACATCTCGTTCTAATCCTTATCTTCCCCTGTAACCAACTCGTCCTTATTCTCCTGACTTCAGCGAATACCCAAGAATATTCCGCATCTTTCTCCTGTGTATCGCAATGCGCCGTGTGTCCGTCGATATGTTCTCCAGTTTCATAAGCTCTTGCGAGTATGGTAGATATTTTAGGCAAAATAATTTTTCTTTCCTACTGACCAGAAAATAAATACATTTTGAGATCGTTGTGAATTTTTAAAAATATCTATTTAAAGTTACCCAACAAGGACGAAATTGACCCCCTATTATTATTTCACCAATGAATAGAGGATGGCTTAATTAGCAGGAATGGAACATATAAAAATGCGAAAAATCAATAATCTTCCTAGGGGATGACCTCAAAGTATCAGGCCCAAATGACTGATCCAGGAAAAGCGCGCACAATTCAAACCTGTATTTAAAATTTTACAGTATTTTCAAGACTCCGCCCACAGGGAATCGAGATCTAGCTTAATTGAATTAATTGATATATTCGCTTAATTGGATTAACTGATCTCGACGAAATATTTCGAAAATTTGTACATTGCATTGTTTTTTATCTTTATTCAATTCATCATTATACTGTACAGTCTTGTAAAATTATGATTGTATTTATTTCAATGATAAACTTGAAAATAACAAAAAATTGAAGATGAATCGATACACAGTCTGCTCTGATCTCTCGGTCTTTGATCCTTCTATAGAGAGCATAGAGCGTGCCCGAGGGGAAGTTCAACAGGCGATGGAGAAGGACAAGCAGTCCAAGATCTTTGACCATAAGGATGCTCACCTCGCCAAGACGTGCTTCTGTGGGAAGTGCGACGAAGAAGAACCGATCGGATCTCGTCCCAATTATTGTTGTGTGTCTGGACCATGAGTAACTCACTCACCTCGTATGGTCGATCTATGAGGGATGGATTGTGCTCTCTCCTCTCCATCGACAAAGACACAGTTCCCCATCAGTGCATCACTGAGTTCCCTCTCTTCCGTGAGAGATTTCTCAATGAACACGTGGGTATGATAAGCTGCAATCGATTAATAGTCCAGTGATTCAGGTTTCAAAGTCCATTGCTATATTCTACCAATCGATGAAGTTTGTTTCCCCGTCGATTCAGGATAGGCTGGACGAGGAGGAGGATGAGGATGAAAACAGGTGAATATCAATCTGCATGAAACAATTAAAAACAACATGTCTCTACAGTCAATTGCGCTACGGGAGCTACCGTAACTTCGTCTCTACAGTATTCAAGAGAGGCCTAGGGCTGAAGCGCATTGCGTTGCCCTGCTGCTTTGTGACAGCAGTCCGCAACAAATGGCCCTCGGAGTCATACACGGGATTCCAAGAAGTTCCCCTCGAAATCAGAGAGGAGATACCTGAAAAAATAAACGGCAAATTGTAAAGTTCACCTATTGGCAAAAAATGTTCCCAGATCACTCCAATGCTATCGGGACACTGACCACAGACCGAAACACGACGGTATGACATTTGAGTGACCATCGTACAATAGCTGTAAACAGGTGATTTCGATGATGGAGAAACGCTATCCCGATATCCAGCATGCATTCGATCCTTGGCACTTTTGCCGTAATGTGCTTCTCGCTCTGCTAAAGGTAAAATAAAGGTGAAAATTATCCTGAACCCTTCCACCAAACAGCAAGCATCTGCGAAGTGTCGTAAGGAACTGACACCGTGGATCCCCTCTATCAACAACCACATATGGTGGAGCATCACATCGAGCACCAGTGCACAGGAAATAAAAGAGAAATACCTATCCCTGCTTTATCATGTGCGAGGAATTCACGAATGGGAAGAGGTATTTCAGTTCACACTAGAAGACACAAAACCGACCTTATTGTTAGGATAGTACATTCTCAATTTACCGCCGCTGCTCTGGCCATTCCGCATTCGTCCCTTCTTTCTATTGCCTCCAGTCTAACAGCAAGGCCTTCGTCGCACTCGAGAAACTAATCAGGACTCCATCCTACCTTCAAGCGATCGACTCTGTCTCTTCCGATCTAGGAACAGCGCAAATCGAGGGATTCAATCACATCGCTGCCCTCCATGCACCCAAGGATCGGTATTTCGAGCTGGATGGACACAATCTTCGTTCTAAAATCGCCATTATCAGACACAACGAGAGCCAGTAAGATCATTGAATACTGGTAGGGATAGTAATGCCCCACTCTGGTATAGGTTTGATACACTTGCCGGGCTGCGCGATCAATCGATCAAGAAGCAGTTTTACCACAAGACGCTGAAGGAAACCAAAACGAGGTTGATTCGCCCTCCACCCCTTCACAAATGGCGCACGGAGCTAACCCAGGAAATGTACACGATCAGGTTGACCAACGATTTCATCATAAAGCAACGACAAAAACCAGGAGGAATCTTGAATGTGCAAGTGATACGCAGTGGACTCTCCTAGCAACTCCTTCCCCTTCTACTCCATCGACACCTACAGCAGCAATGGCTTCCTTTAGTTTCACTGATGCGGAAATTGGTCAATATCATGATGAAGTCAGAAAATGTAAGATAGCATCAGTAGAAACTAAAAAAAGCATTCAGGAACACGAAGAATCCCTCGACTACAGCCACGAACTAGATTTCAGTGATCTAGTAATGATTAGCGCCATGCTAGAGTTGGGAGATCTAGATTCCGATAGTGACTTCTAATTCTAGTGTTATAGTCCACGCATAATAATTAAAAGTCCTTTACCTACCTTTATCTGTGTCATAACCTGTTAAAACTCTGTTTATAAGGACTTACCTGCTAAAATGAACTAACTTTGTGCCGTTGCAATCTCCAAAATATAAAACATTTGAAGAATAATTTGCTTGTCTTCTTACATTGAATCGTGAAGTCGCCAAATGGCGAACCTTTAAAATAATCCACAAGCAACCAGAATCTTGCTCCAAATAGCAAAAAAACCACAAACCTAATCAGAGCCGCTCCTTGACATAATATTAATGAATTAAAAATAAGAAGAAACTTCATAAATCAATAACTGAACTATGGAAATAAAAAAGTCAGTGGGCCACAGTATCTCGTGTATGTTTTCGCGCGCTTTTTGCTGGATCATTCCCTTCGCGCTAGGATCCCGACAGGGTCTGCCTTTTCAAAATAAATTGCGTCCTTGTTGGGTAACTTTAAGACCCTAAAATGACTTATGAAAATTAGGGGGTTCACCACGTACTCCAGCTTTGCATTTTGCAAGTCGTTGGTTCGAACTCTATTTGCAGCATGATATTTTTGCGGATTTTTACAAGTGATTTATGTTTGCCTCAAGGGTAATCTTTGGTCTAAGTCAATTCTTTGAGCATGTATCACAATTTCAAGCAAAATTATTTTGATTTTATCAGGAGTTGTAAAATGTCATCGAATTAAATTATTAGGCTTTCTTTTTGAATAAGTGAATGAGACAAACATAAATCATTTCTAAAAATCCGCAAAAATATCATGCTGCAAATATAGTTCGAACCCACGACTTGCAAAATGCAAAGCCGTCGCGCAACCTGCTGCGCTACGAGCCACATTCTCGGTTGGCTCTCGAAATCATTCACTCTTCTAGGATCCGCGAAAGGAGATTTTACGTGGTGAACCCTCTAATTTTCATAAGTCATTTTAGGGTCTTAGGAAACAATATTCGCAAATTTTCAGAACGGATCTAGGATCTTCTTAGGGGTCCCTTTAAACCTTTGAATACGAATTTCACCGGTTGTAAGTTATACTTTTGCGGTTCCCTTGTGAGGAGGAAGATGAGGATTGAGAGGGGGATTGAACCAGGGATCACTCGAACCCTCAGCGAGACCCGTTTCACTAGACCCTCAACCGACAACGAGAAGAACAAGAAAGTAGTCGATCTTGCGATGTTTATCATGAGCAATTATTGGCAAAGTGATGCTTCATTCATTTGTCTTATTAACAAGCAGCACTACATTTGCTCAATATTTTACTTTTTCAATTTTAGGAATAGGTGTGGATATTCAACGACTACCGAGCTTCAAGTAGAGGGTGTGAAATTCAACGCATCATATTTAATTTCAAATCCTGCTCGTAATCATTCAGATATCACATCCAATTTGCATTTCTCAAATAATCATCTCGTCTCCCACCCCTTTCCTCTCCTCCCCTCATTTCCCATTCATGTCGTCCTCTCGAGTGGTTTCTCCGCTCCTTCTCCTCCTCCCCTTTCTCTTTTCCCTCCTCCGAGCGGATTCTCAGCCTGGGCCCACCTCAAGCCTCAAGGACTGGGAGGTCCTCAAGCCATGCAGGTTAGTCTTTGATCTTTTCTACTGTAATATGTGTAGTTTACCCCCCCCCCCCCACTTTTAGTAATTACCGTACCCATACTTCCCTACTCCGGGAGTACCGTATCTATAATCCCCTGACGTTCAGGGATTGCCGTACTCTTACTTTCTTGATTTTCACGGATTCTCGTACCGTAGTTTCCTTGATTTTGTACTCTTAATTCAGTGATTTTCAGGGATTACCGTATACTTACTCTCCCTATTTTCATGAATTATTGAACACATCATCCCCTGATTCTCCTGGAGTACCGTAATCTCAATCCCTGATTTTCAGGGACTGTATGGCGCCGACTCTGCACTCTCCCGGCTGGATGGGCGTCGATATTGTCAAGTACACCAACAGACCCTGCAAATTTATCGAGGTGACATTTGATCTAAACTAAATTTCTTTGCTAAAATTGACCGTTTATGTGCTTACTCTTTTAAATGTCGTCGGACCCTTGTGATCATTGTGCATTCCCTCTTGATATTTGAACTTACGCAAAGTATTTTTTCTTACATTCATTTTATAGAGCATGCTGATGGGATGGTCTTTGAATTCATATTTGATTCATATTATCGAATTGCAGTGCGACAGTAACTACGAGCTGTGGGTGAACGGCAATACAAGCTTGGGGATGAATGTTCGTTTAATTTATGAATCAGTATGTGTATTAATCGGAAAATTACAATTTTAAATTAATGAATAAAATCCGCAGAAACTGAAGTGCTTCGACGGCCGTTTTCGACCGATTCGCTACGAAGAGAAAGCACCCGATAATATTCGTGAAGGTGAAAAAAAATTATATTCAATTAACACATTTAGTTAAAACCAATAATCATGTATTTTAGTGATGTGCGTGCTGCCTGAGAAGACGGGCTACTACAATCTCAGCGGGGAGTGGATCGAGAAAAGTTCGTTTTTGAAACACTCACTTTAGAATTGTTCAGTGGGTCAGAACATTAGTTCGCAAGTTCAGAACATTATTTCGGTGAGAGGATCAGTTCGGTGGGTCATGAAATTAGTCAGACCAATGATGTATACATTGCAGGGAACGCGCGCTGTGGTGTCTCGCGCATCTACTTCGACATCGGATGTCATAGGAATCAGTACTTCTCGCCATTCGAGAGCTGCGAATCCGTTTGTTTTTTTTGTTTGAAATTATTGCTTTAAAAATATTTATTTTTTTATTGTCAAATATATTTTTTTAATATTTTAAAATTATTTCCAGGCGGCCATCGGCGTGGACTATATCAACTGCCAGAATAACCACAAAATGAGGTTATCATTTATTTACAAAAGGATGTAAGATAAACTGTTATTACATTCAAATTTGTACATTTTTTAAAATCAAAATCTATGTATTATTATTTTAAAATTAATATTAATAATATTTAGCATTCTGCTGAAGACACTGCCCATGGCGCAGGAGATCTCCAACGTCACCTGCGATGGCGAGTCCTGGAAGGTACTGTAAGGCAATCGATAAGTGATTGGTACGGTAGGATAATTGAGAAAAGATTGGCAAGGTAGGGCAATCGAAAAATAATTGACACGGCAGGGTGATCGAAAAGTGATTTGAAGGTGAAAACAATAACTTGAAACTCATTCGATTCCCTTCGTCAATCTATTGACGGGTCAATTGAGTAACGAATCAATCGAGCGAAGGATTCAATCGATTCTCAATCGATTCATTACTCGATTGGCCAATCGAGTAATTCATTTTGAATGATCTGATGTAGCCAGAGGCCGCGATAGAGAAACAATGGCAGGAGAAATGGATCGATTGGCGGGGCAATCGATCGAGTAAGAGGATAATTGATTGGATTAATCGAGTATCAATTTCATTGCTCGATTGATCAATCTTTGGAGGTCTCTAGTGTAAAGTGAAAAGGGGAGAAACTTTCGCATCAACCTAATATAAATATGTGCACTGCAGGTGTACGATGTTGAGGGAGAGTTGATCAAATCGAACAATGGGATAATCCGCGAACAGGACAGCCCTGTCTACATTCGCTGCTTGTTCTACAAACGTAAGCCATGAGGAATAGAAAGACCACTTAGCAAACTTAAAAAAGAAAGACTATTGAGAACCGACGCCGCAAGACTACACGGTGATCTTTGTATGGTTCGGCTTCATCATCTTTATCGTATCCGTCGCAATCTACGTTAGCTTTTTTTAAATATATTAAATATATATTTTAAATATATTGTTGCCACATTGATGTTGAGTAAACTTTAGGTAAATAGAAAAGGTATATAATATAAAATGTAAAAAAATCATTAAATATTTCAGCGCTGTTTGTCGGCTTACAAACTCATTGAGACGTTCTACTTCTGGCGCAAAGACACAGTATCATCATCGATTCATTTGATAATCTTTCACCTTAAACCTTTTGTTTATTCTTTACATTTTAGATTTATTAGGCACCATTATATTAGGAAAGAGCCTCCTTCATTACGAGTGATCTCTCTCTAGAGGTGCCAGACAGGCCAAAGAGAAAATCTAGATTTGATCATAGTTGAGTGTAGAGTTTATTGATCGATCAATATTTGAATAAGCGATTTTAATAAAATTGAAACAAATATATCTAGGGACGGCAACGGTGTTAACGAACGAGCAAAACAATTAACAAATTGGTGTGCAAATGGAAGCTTACCCTACCCCATTTCGAGTTTTCACTTTAGTTTTCCAAAAGTAATGTAAAATAATAATAAAAACAATAATGAATGTTGATGAAGAAGCCGACGTTTTGAGTCCAAGCGGAGCGCATCACAAGTCACTTTCATACTCAATTTATCGCAAACTGAAATATTACAGCACCGTCCATATGAATTAATTAATTTCTTTTTAATGTTTAACCTGCTCTAAAAAAATGCGATATATCACCAGTCCTAACAAAAACACACAAAAATATCTCGGTGTTTCAGAAGCGTCAAGCAAGTGCAAGGATTACGGTAACATCAAAGCAAAATAGCATTTTCTATAAAACCGCTAATAGTATATTTTTTGTTTTCTAGTATGTGGTGTAAAACAGGGTTTATCGCAATATAACCAAAAATCTCGAATGTACTATTAGCGGTTTTAAAGAAAAAGCAAAAAATGCACTTTCACAACGGTAAAATGCTCAACTTTGACGGACTCATTCTCTAATATCTAATACTTTTATTTATTTTTATTGTGAAAACATTTTTTTGTGATTGATAATCTACTTAAACTGAGGAAATGAAGCTTCAACTCTTAATTCTGAAAACACGCTTATTTTCGATCGCTTCGTGCGCCTTCATTTCTACGGCATGCACCTTCTTGCCATGCTTGTCGCACTTTCATTATATCTTTATGTTCATTCCAATAAATAAAATAGTTTGAAAATCACATTAAATATTTTTTTAAATGTTTTAAAATATTGAAAGAATTTGGCTTGAAAAGTACGGTAGTTTGAAAGAAAAGCGTCGGAAGGAGGCAACCAATATTTCGTACTCAAAAATTCGGGCTGCCGTCCCTAAATATATCTATATTCAGGATCCGAGTATTGAGGAGAAGATCAGAAAGACAAGAGAGGAGAAGAAAGTGAAGGAAGAGTGAAATCAGACCCTGATCTGTCCCTTCTCTCATTAGATGTAACCTTATACGCATAAAGAATTGTCACAAAATAAAATTATTCAATTCAAACGAATTTTTGTTAAAAAATGTGAAATATCTATCGTTAATTTGCACGTGGCAAATGGGTCCCTACCAAAATGTCCCCCCTCTCCCCCTGGCAGTACCCTCCTCTCTCCTCAAATTTTGGAGTTTCAATTACATAACTTAATTAATTTTGGTTAAAAAGCTTCGCTCTTTCTTGATTATTAAAGAGCTTGAGCTGTTCTATCTTTTGTATGTTGATGCCTAAGAGCTCAGATTCACAGGAACATCGCTATGCTATCAAATGCGATAATTACTACATTTGATAGCATAGCGAAGTTCCTGTGAATCTGAGCTCTTAGGCATCAACATACAAAAGATAGAGAAGCTCAAGCTCTTTAATAATCAAGAAAGAGCGAAGCTTTTTAACCAAAATTAATTAAGTTATGTAATTGAAACTTCAAAATTTGAGGAGAGAGGAGGGTACTGCCAGGGGGAGAGGGGGGACATTTTGGTAGGGACCCGTGGCAAATGTCATTGAAATTCGCTAGCCAATATTTCCATGCCTTTTTTTTCTTAAATCAGTTGTGCTAGGCTGCAACGCACAACCATTTTGCGTATCAATTATTTGAGCCATGCATGACAAAATAATTTTGGAGATTATTTCTTAACATTTCTAACAATAAATTATGTCGTAACTAGAGTTCTCTTGTTGGAAATTTTACCAATTTTCCATTAGCGAGAACAAAGGCTTTTCTCGCCCTCATCATTTTCCAATAACATCCATTGTGATGGTCGAATTTTCCAATATCTTGTTGGAAAACTAATGGAAAATCATGAGTTGAGTTTCAACATTCAAACACCTCTTTTCCATTTATTTTCTTATTGGAAATTGATTTTCCAATAATTTTCCAGTAAGGGATGATTTCCAATAGGCGATCACTTCATTTTGCGGTGTTATTGGAAAATGGGAGGGAGGGGGTAATTTTCCAATAACGATTTTTTTCCAACAAGAGAACGTTAGTCGTAACTAGGGATGTCAAAATCAAGAGCTGTTTTGATTCAACAACTGGAATAACATGAACATTTGGAAATAAATGACGGTATTGGGGTGTCCGGAAAGTTCGTATAATTTTTTGTTTTTATTTTTTATTCAATGCTTTACAATTCTCAGTGACCAATGTATGCCCCCTTCTTTCTCACTACCTCCCTCCAGCGATTGGGCAGGGTCTCGATTCCTCTCTTCCAGAATGCGGGTTTCTTCGAGACCGCCCAGTTCACGAAAGCCCTCACAACTTCATCTCGATTCTTGAACTTCTTTCCTTTGCAGAAGTCAGAGAGAGAGCGGAAGCAGTGGTAGTCGCATGGGGAGAGATCCGGGGAATACGGTGGATGGGGAATCCTCTCGATCTTCAGCTCGTCCATTTTCTTCTGGGTCATCTTCGCTGTGGGCGAGCATTGTCCATCAGAAGAAGAATTTTGCCCTGGTTCAGGAGTCTGGGAGGGACTCTGATCGCGACATCTTCTAGTTGTTCAGAGAAGAGGTCGGCATTGATGCTGGTGCCAGGGGCGAGGATCTCCCAGTAGATGGGACCGAGCACTGAGAAGAAGAAGCAGAGGAGTTCCTTCTTTCCGTGCTCTTCCTTCTTCGGGACGGGCGTGGGCTTCTCATCTGCATCCACCCATTGCAGTCTCCTCACAGGGTTATCGTACGTGATCCACTTCTCATCTGTAGCGATGATGGAATTGACCCATCGAAGATTGGATCTACGATGGAGTAATTCCCGACAGACTTGAACACGATTTTTCAGCTGTTCGGGGGAGAGGTCATGGGGAATCACTTGTGGGAGTTTCGGCTTCTTCCCAGATCGATGGAGGATATCGGACACCGTTGATCTGGGAGTACCAGTATCCTTCTTCAACTCACGCACACTGGCCATGGACTTGCGCTTCAGTATGCGGAGAACGAGAGGCTGATCGAGGGAGGGAGGGCGTCCAGAACGGGGTTGATCATCGAGACCAAACTCCCCTTTCTTGAAGCGGGAGAACCACTTATAGCAGAAGCGTATGGAGGGGGCGTCAGCTCCTTCCGACTGGGCCAGGGCAGAGTGGGCCTCCTTCACGGATCGGCCAAGACGGTAGTAATGAAGTAAAACTGCTCGGAGGTAGAGATGGGAGTCCATCACAAGAATCAATGTAGCAACTAGGAGACTGATTAAATCCTCTCACTACTCAACGTCAGAATGATGCAATACATTGTTGACAAACAGATTGCGCAATCACTGCATTTGATCGCGAACTGACTATTTTCCGAAGCATTATACGAACTTTCCGGACACCCCAATATTAAAGTTACCAGACGAGAACAAAATTGACCCCCTATTTTTTGTCCTCCATCGAATAGCCGATGGCTGAATTAGTTGAGAATGAATACATTAAAGTGCTGAAAATCAATAATAGCCTCAAGGGAAAGCCGGAAATGATCAGCGTAATCCCGCGCTCTCTCACTTTTGCATACTCTCTTGTACACGCGACGAGATCAGGGTCAGATCAGGGTTTCGTCCTCGTCCGGTAACTTTAATAAGCAATGCGGGTCCAGGAAAATTTCGGTAAATGGAACGGATTACTCCCACTTGACGGTAATTATGCCAGAGTATATGTAGGCCCCGCAAACCCCGCCCACTTGACTCCGACGCGGTTCCTCCAGAAAGTGTTATCGGAGGAGCACAAGCGTCATTCTCAACGAAATCGTTCGTTCAAAAAAGAATCAGAAAGCTCTCACCGAGGGGAATCCAGTGGTTGGTCGACGAACTGTGGCTGACTAATCTGAGTAGGTCAGTATACAGGTTTTGTAGAGCGAAGTAGCGATCTGCACTACAAAACCTGTATTCTGACCTACTCAGAGGAGTCAGACATAGTTCGTCGACCAACCACTGGATTCCCCTCGGTGAGAGCTTTCTGATTCTTTATTGAACAAGCGATTTGGTTGCGAATGACGCTTGTGCTCCCTCGGCGCGCAAAATTTCATAAACGAGAGAACGCACGGTAAAGGAGAGCAAGGGGGGCGGAGTCTGGACGTCATCTTGTGTGTCTCTCTCACCCGGCGCGTGCAGAGAGCGCGCGTCTACGAGATAGAGCGGCTGCGTCAACCCCTCGACTTGCCTCACTGGGGGTGAGGCTCAACCGAGAAGGGGCGAAGCCATGCCCAAATTTTTGGCGATTTGACTGGGGAGAGGTCGGAATTGGCCCCGCCCCTCTTCCCCCGTCCTGCTTTTATGCCGTGCTCCGTTGACACATTTTCACGTACTTTATGAGCTCCAGTACGATTATGAGATAAGATATCGACAAACGGCCAAAAGGATGATCTTATTTGGATCCCAGCGGGTAGTTTGAGAATTGTTAGGGTGGCATAGCCTCATTTCGGCTATACCCCTTGTGGTCCCTAAGTATATGACGAGAAAACTTTCTGTGTTGGCTTTTTTTTCAGAACCGGGTTTTATGTATTTTCCGGTTCCGCTCCCGGCCCTACCATATATCAGCTCCCAGATGAGCTGGGGAGTTGTTTACTATAAAGGCAAACAAAACCAGTGACAAAGACTTTCCCGCCAACCTAATATCTTCAGATGATGCTCTATTGATTGTACGCAAAAAGTAATTAATTAAAATAAATTAAACCTGAGAAAATAAATAAATAAAATGGTGGTGTGATGGTGTGTGAGTTTTCCCAATGCAAAAAATGGTGAACGGCAGAAAGGACGGAGCTCCGCGGTCCCTAATTATGGTTCATAATGTTACTAAAACATGTTTCACGAGAAAATATAATCAAAATTCCCGAAATTAACTTCAAAAATGAATTTTGAATATTTCCGACACCTTCGATTTATCATTTTCGGTGATCAAAAGATGAGGCAGCGAACTCTTGGCCTATTCCCTCCGAACATTTTGAGCCAAATGCCATTCTTCTAGCTCATCTGGGAGCTGATATATGGTAGGGCCGGGAGCGGAACCGGAAAATACATAAAACCCGGTTCTGAAAAAAAAGCCAACACAGAAAGTTTTCTCGTCATATACTTAGGGACCACAAGGGGTATAGCCGAAATGAGGCTATGCCACCCTAACAATTCTCAAACTACCCGCTGGGATCCAAATAAGATCATCCTTTTGGCCGTTTGTCGATATCTTATCTCATAATCGTACTGGAGCTCATAAAGTACGTGAAAATGTGTCAACGGAGCACGGCATAAAAGCAGGACGGGGGAAGAGGGGCGGGGCCAATTCCGACCTCTCCCCAGTCAAATCGCCAAAAATTTGGGCATGGCTTCGCCCCTTCTCGGTTGAGCCTCACCCCCAGTGAGGCAAGTCGAGGGGTTGACGCAGCCGCTCTATCTCGTAGACGCGCGCTCTCTGCACGCGCCGGGTGAGAGAGACACACAAGATGACGTCCAGACTCCGCCCCCCTTGCTCTCCTTTACCGTGCGTTCTCTCGTTTATGAAATTTTGCGCGCCGAGGGAGCACAAGCGTCATTCGCAACCAAATCGCTTGTTCAATAAAGAATCAGAAAGCTCTCACCGAGGGGAATCCAGTGGTTGGTCGACGAACTATGTCTGACTCCTCTGAGTAGGTCAGAATACAGGTTTTGTAGTGCAGATCGCTACTTCGCTCTACAAAACCTGTATACTGACCTACTCAGATTAGTCAGCCACAGTTCGTCGACCAACCACTGGATTCCCCTCGGTGAGAGCTTTCTGATTCTTTTTTGAACGAACGATTTCGTTGAGAATGACGCTTGTGCTCCTCCGATAACACTTTCTGGAGGAACCGCGTCGGAGTCAAGTGGGCGGGGTTTGCGGGGCCTACATATACTCTGGCATAATTACCGTCAAGTGGGAGTAATCCGTTCCATTTACCGAAATTTTCCTGGACCCGCATTGCTTATTAAAGTTACCGGACGAGGACGAAACCCTGATCTGACCCTGATCTCGTCGCGTGTACAAGAGAGTATGCAAAAGTGAGAGAGCGCGGGATTACGCTGATCATTTCCGGCTTTCCCTTGAGGCTATTATTGATTTTCAGCACTTTAATGTATTCATTCCCAACTAATTCAGCCATCGGCTATTCGATGGAGGACAAAAAATAGGGGGTCAATTTTGTCCTCGTCTGGTAACTTTAATATTGGGGTGTCCGGAAAGTTCGTATAATGCTTCGGAAAATAGTCAGTTCGCGATCAAATGCAGTGATTGCGCAATCTGTTTGTCAACAATGTATTGCATCATTCTGACGTTGAGTAGTGAGAGGATTTAATCAGTCTCCTAGTTGCTACATTGATTCTTGTGATGGACTCCCATCTCTACCTCCGAGCAGTTTTACTTCATTACTACCGTCTTGGCCGATCCGTGAAGGAGGCCCACTCTGCCCTGGCCCAGTCGGAAGGAGCTGACGCCCCCTCCATACGCTTCTGCTATAAGTGGTTCTCCCGCTTCAAGAAAGGGGAGTTTGGTCTCGATGATCAACCCCGTTCTGGACGCCCTCCCTCCCTCGATCAGCCTCTCGTTCTCCGCATACTGAAGCGCAAGTCCATGGCCAGTGTGCGTGAGTTGAAGAAGGATACTGGTACTCCCAGATCAACGGTGTCCGATATCCTCCATCGATCTGGGAAGAAGCCGAAACTCCCACAAGTGATTCCCCATGACCTCTCCCCCGAACAGCTGAAAAATCGTGTTCAAGTCTGTCGGGAATTACTCCATCGTAGATCCAATCTTCGATGGGTCAATTCCATCATCGCTACAGATGAGAAGTGGATCACGTACGATAACCCTGTGAGGAGACTGCAATGGGTGGATGCAGATGAGAAGCCCACGCCCGTCCCGAAGAAGGAAGAGCACGGAAAGAAGGAACTCCTCTGCTTCTTCTTCTCAGTGCTCGGTCCCATCTACTGGGAGATCCTCGCCCCTGGCACCAGCATCAATGCCGACCTCTTCTCTGAACAACTAGAAGATGTCGCGATCAGAGTCCCTCCCAGACTCCTGAACCAGGGCAAAATTCTTCTTCTGATGGACAATGCTCGCCCACAGCGAAGATGACCCAGAAGAAAATGGACGAGCTGAAGATCGAGAGGATTCCCCATCCACCGTATTCCCCGGATTTCTCCCCATGCGACTACCACTGCTTCCGCTCTCTCTCTGACTTCTGCAAAGGAAAGAAGTTCAAGAATCGAGATGAAGTTGTGAGGGCTTTCGTGAACTGGGCGGTCTCGAAGAAACCCGCATTCTGGAAGAGAGGAATCGAGACCCTGCCCAATCGCTGGAGGGAGGTAGTGAGAAAGAAGGGGGCATACATTGGTCACTGAGAATTGTAAAGCATTGAATAAAAAATAAAAACAAAAAATTATACGAACTTTCCGGACACCCCAATACCGTCATTTATTTCCAAATGTTCATGTTATTCCAGTTGTTGAATCAAAACAGCTCTTGATTTTGACATCCCTAGTTACGACTAACGTTCTCTTGTTGGAAAAAAATCGTTATTGGAAAATTACCCCTCCCTCCCATTTTCCAATAACACCGCAAAATGAAGTGATCGCCTATTGGAAATCATCCCTTACTGGAAATTATTGGAAAATCAATTTCCATAAGAAAATAAATGGAAAAGAGGTGTTGTTGAATGTTGAAACTCAACTCATGATTTTCCATTAGTTTTCCAACAAGATATTGGGAAATTCGACCATCACAATGATGTTATTGGAAAATGATGAGGGCGAGAAAAGCTTGTTCTCGCTAATGGAAAATTGGTAAAATTTCCAACAAGAGAACTCTAGTTACGACATAATTTATTGTTAGAAATGTTAAGAATAATCTCCAAAATTATTTTGTCATGCATGGCTCAAATAATTGATACGCAAAATGGTTGTGCGTTGCAGCCTAGCACAACTGATTTAAGAAAAAAAAAGGCATGGAAATATTGGCTAGCGAATTTCAATGACATTTGCCACGGGTCCCTACCAAAATGTCCCCCTCTCCCCCTGGCAGTACCCTCCTCTCTCCTCAAATTTTGAAGTTTCAATTACATAACTTAATTAATTTTGGTTAAAAAGCTTCGCTCTTTCTTGATTATTAAAGAGCTTGAGCTTCTCTATCTTTTGTATGTTGATGCCTAAGAGCTCAGATTCACAGGAACTTCGCTATGCTATCAAATGTAGTAATTATCGCATTTGATAGCATAGCGATGTTCCTGTGAAATCTGAGCTCTTAGGCATCAACATACAAAAGATAGAACAGCTCAAGCTCTTTAATAATCAAGAAAGAGCGAAGCTTTTTAACCAAAATTAATTAAGTTATGTAATTGAAACTCCAAAATTTGAGGAGAGAGGAGGGTACTGCCAGGGGGAGAGGGGGGACATTTTGGTAGGGACCCATTTGCCACGTGCAAATTAACGATAGATATTTCACATTTTTTAACAAAAATTCGTTTGAATTGAATAATTTTATTTTGTGACAATTCTTTATGCGTATAAGGTTACATCTAATGAGAGAAGGGACAGATCAGGGTCTGATTTCACTCTTCCTTCACTTTCTTCTCCTCTCTTGTCTTTCTGATCTTCTCCTCAATACTCGGATCCTGAATATAGATATATTAGGGACGGCAGCCCGAATTTTGAGTACGAAATATTGGTTGCCTCCTTCCGACGCTTTTCTTTCAAACTACCGTACTTTTCAAGCCAAATTCTTTCAATATTTTAAAACATTTAAAAAAAATATTA
Source organism: Pristionchus mayeri (assembly GCA_036245805.1). Classification (NCBI taxonomy): domain Eukaryota; kingdom Metazoa; phylum Nematoda; class Chromadorea; order Rhabditida; family Neodiplogasteridae; genus Pristionchus; species Pristionchus mayeri. The sequence goes on from BTRK01000006.1 coordinate 29,330,841, forward strand.
ATGTGATTTTCAAACTATTTAATTTATTGGAATGAACATAAAGATAGAATGAAAGTGCGACAAGCATGGCAAGAAGGTGCATGCCGTAGAAATGAAGGCGCACGAAGCGATCGAAAATAAGCGTGTTTTCAGAATTAAGAGTTGAAGCTTCATTTTCCTCAGTTTAAGTAGATTATCAATCACAAAAAATGTTTTCACAATAAAAATAAATAAAAGTATTAGATATTAGAGAATGAGTCCGTCAAAGTTGAGCATTTTACCGTTGTGAAAGTGCATTTTTTGCTTTTTCTTTAAAACCGCTAATAGTACATTCGAGATTTTTGGTTATATTGCGATAAACCCTGTTTTACACCACATACTAGAAACAAAAAATATACTATTAGCGGTTTTATAGAAAATGCTATTTGCTTTGATGTTACCGTAATCCTTGCACTTGCTTGACGCTTCCTGAAACACCGAGATATTTTTGTGTGTTTTTGTTAGGACTGGTGATATATCGCATTTTTTAGAGCAGGTTAAACATTAAAAAGAAATTAATTAATTCATATGGACAGGTGCTGTAATATTTCAGTTTGCGATAAATTGAGTATGAAAGTGACTTGTGATGCGCTCCGCTGGACTCAAAACGTCGGCTTCTTCATCAACATTCATTATTGTTTTTATTATTATTTTACATTACTTTTGGAAAACTAAAGTGAAAACTCGAAATGGGGTAGGGGTAAGCTTCCATTTGCACACCAATTTGTTAATTGTTTTGCTCGTTCGTTAACACCGTTGCCGTCCCCTAGATATATTTGTTTCAATTTTATTAAAATCGCTTATTCAAATATTGATCGATCAATAAACTCTACACTCAACTATGATCAAATCTAGATTTTCTCTTTGCCTGTCTGGCACCTCCTAGAGAGAGATCACTCGTAATGAAGGAGGCTCTTTCCTAATATAATGGTGCCTAATAAATCTAAAATGTAAAGAATAAACAAAAGGTTTAGGTGAAAGATTATCAAATGAATCGATGATGATACTGTGTCTTTGCGCCAGAAGTAGAACGTCTCAATGAGTTTGTAAGCCGACAAACAGCGCTGAAATATTTAATGATTTTTTTACATTTTATATTATATACCTTTTCTATTTACCTAAAGTTTACTCAACATCAATGCGGCAACAATATATTTAAATATATATTTAATATATTTAAAAAAAAGCTAACGTAGATTGCGACGGATACGATAAAGATGATGAAGCCGAACCATACAAAGATCACCGTGTAGTCTTGCGGCGTCGGTTCTCAATAGTCTTTCTTTTTTAAGTTTGCTAAGTTGGTCTTTCTATTCCTCATGGCTTACGTTTGTAGAACAAGCAGCGAATGTAGACAGGGGCTGTCCTGTTCGCGGATTATCCCATTGTTCGATTTGATCAACTCTCCCTCAACATCGTACACCTGCAGTGCACATATTTATATTAGGTTGATGCGAAAGTTTCTCCCTTTTCACTTTACACTAGAGACCTCCAAAGATTGATCAATCGAGCAATGAAATTGATACTCGATTAATCCAATCAATTATCCTCTTACTCGATCGATTGCCCCGCCAATCGATCCATTTCTCCTGCCATTGTTTCTCTATCGCGGCCTCTGGCTACAATCATATCATTCAAAATGAATTACTCGATTGGCCAATCGAGTAATGAATCGATTGAGAATCGATTGAATCCTTCGCTCGATTGTTCATAATCGATCCGCAACCTCGATTTCATAAGATAAGAATTGCGGAATTGATATAGAATGCATTTTTTAACACCCCTCCGCGGTTCCTAACCATAATTACATGAAAAATCCGCTAACCTTACCGTTTCGAAATTTTTGAGATTTGAAATTTTTGATTTTGGAGGAATTGTAAAATATGTCGCTATTTATCATAAATCTGGTTGATAATATTACTAAAACATTTTCACGCGAAATATAATCAAAATTCCCGAAATTAACTTCAGAAATGAATTTTGAATATTTCCGACACCTTAGATTTTCCATTTTCGGTGATCAAAAGATGAGGGCAGCGGACTCTTGGCGGAAGCCTATTCCCACAATCCTTACTCATGTCAAAGCGTTCTACTGAATGGGTATCATTTACACATCTAGAGCTATCGAAATCCTGAAATTGCAACGTGCAAATTTGAGACCACGAGAGGTGAAAAAATTAGTTTTTCTAAAATATGGATATCTTCGGTTTTTTCAACAGAATTAATATATTTTAATATGAAAATGTTATAAAACATCAAAAAAATGCACAATGGAGCGCCAATCGTAAAGAGTTAAAATTATGAACATTGAAATGTTCGACTTGGCGATCATTTTCGCTGCAGTAAGGTCAATTCCCAACCCCTATTTGACTGGGCTCAATTTTTTCCTGATGTAAAAAATGCACATAGATTCTGAAAATGATGTCGGTTTACACGAAAAGGCGGGGTCCCCGAGCCGCTAGAATTTATTTCTCATTTAAAAATCACTTTTTGATTATTTTCAACATGAAGTTGTCATCCAGGCAACTTCATGTCAACATAAAAGTTGTTTGAAATAATTTCTGAACATTTTGAGCCCCAATGCCCATTCTTCTAACTCATCTGGGAGCTGATATATGGTATGGCCGGAGCGGAACCGGAAATGCCTAAAAACCGGTTCTGAAAAAAAACGGCCAACGCAGAAAGTTTTCTCGTCCTCAATATACTCTGGCATAATTATCTCTAGGATAGTGCTCAAAGTTGGGGCTCCTGGTGCCGGGGGGGGGGGGGGGGGGGGCATGCAATCTCTCAGAAGACGCGTGATACACATTCGAATAGGCACTAGGTCGGATGAGAAAAATGACGTCATGCCGCCTTCATATATCCATATAAAGGCGGCATGACGTCATAGTTCTCATCCGACCTTGTGCCATTTGAATATGTCTTCCATCCATATACTGTGAGATAGAAAGCGAAGTCCGTGGTGTGGTGGGCGAGATTTAGTATATTTAGTTTCTAAGTATACGTGGAACATTTTTCCTCCGCGTTCCGCATATATTTAGAAACAAATGTACTAAATCTCGCCACCACACCACGGACTACGCTTTCTATTCTCAACAGTAATTAAAAATACACGAAGCAAAGTATTCTCAAAATATTTGAATGTTTTCATGGAACTCGCCTCTCTTCTTGATGATATTCATAGGATTATACAATTAATAAAATGAATTATACAATATTCATATGAAGTATGTAATAATTTCAACAGAGCCGTCAAGTAAAGTTGTACCCATCTTCATTGTTTGTCTTTTGCATCCAGGACAATTCTCCTTTTAGGAATCTGAGTATGTACAGAGGGAAATAAGAAGGGCACTTCATAGCATTTTATAGAAAGGTTCTGCAGGCAGCTCAACGTATCCAGGAGTCCCGATGACTCCTTCGATGAGAGGAAGAGTGGAGGAGGAGGAGAATGAAGGAATGCCCAATGCATCCCACTTGCTAAGAGTTGTCTGCACGTATCTGAAGAGAAGGAAGAGATGCGAGGGGAGGGAGAGGGGGGATGAACTGACTCGTCCATCTCAAGGGTAGTCCTTCCATAGAGATGGAGGAGTACTCGTTGTACTTCTCCTCCTTCGAGGAGAGGAAGAATGAAGGAGGAGGAAGCATCAACACTAAAGGAGCTTGAGATACTCTAATCAGAGTACGACAATATTGATCTGGCATTGTAATAATGGTACCAACTGTAGATGGAGAGTTCCCACGGGAGAAGCTTCGTAGATTGCGCGATCGAGAGAAGTCTCTCGGAAACTAAATGAACGAATTAGATCAATCCTAAACGATTATTCATGAGCAAACGCATTACAAAGAGAACGATTATGGTGTTCATTTCTCTGACCAAGGTCGAAGATGTTTCGGGAACAGCATGTACATTGGAATTCGTAGTTATCGTACAGTTGTCGACCATCTGAAAAGAATTGAAAAGTGACAGAGCAACAAATAATCATCACATATTATTCCAGAGGAGACGATAATTAATTCGAAAATAGTAAGTGAGAGGTCGACTGACGGTATTGCAGAGATCGTCCAACAATGAAGGAAACCTCTGATTGCCTCGACTCTATTCGACACTCGATCGAGTCCCTCAAAAAGTTCTAAAAAAAACGAAAAGCACAACATAGGGGCATATATATTTTTACTTAAAAATTTATTTTCAATTGATTGCTATTCTTTTATCTTTTTCTTAAAGTGAGGATTGACATCAAAACTGCTCGATTCGATGTGAATGAGAGAGCGCTCTCTCATTTCTTTATGCTCTCTCACTCGTTGCCTGTGCTGCAGGCTCAACTTTGAATGCATCAAAATAGCCCTAACTTGGTTACATATTTCGAAACCGAGTTTTGAAAATTTGCTGGTCAACGAATGTTTCAAAACTGCGTTGTCAATTTAGGTTGGCTAGGTTTGCTGTTATTCCTCCTTTAAGAGTGGGGTCACATCATCAACCCACTTCGTCTCTCTCTTCTTCTCGATGGCTGATCCTCTCTTCCTCACTTCTCCCTTTTCAACACGACTCTCCTCACTCTTCTGCAATCCTCATATCGATCGCCCTTCTCTCTCCGTGAAGGGTCTAATCATCTCCTCACCTTCCCTATCTTCCATCCACATTTCTCCTCAGGGAATTCGAAGGGATTTTCTTTCCTGTACTCCTTAGACATGATTATCCACAGAATGGCATAGCGGATGATGATGTGAATTCTCCACAAAAGGGGAGAGATCGCATCAGAGAAAGTGAATGACATCTGAAAGATGCGTATGGGGAGGGGAAGGAGGAACAAGGAGATGAGGAGATATGAATAAAGCAGGATGGACACGAGACATGAAGAGTGTGCAGGAGGAACGGAGATAAGGAGATTGGATTGATAAGCAGAGGCCGATGGACCAGGAAGTGGCCTGCCTCACTCATCGATGGCCCTCCTCCCTCTCCTCCTCCCTCTCGTTATCAGTTGAGGTAGTGGAGAAGGAGAGAGGAGGAAGAGATCAAAGTGACCAGTTCACTTCCATTATTCCAATGCACATTTGGGAACGAAATGGAGGAAGAGAACGAAAGAAAACATTTGAAGGGAATTCCCGAGTGCACGAGTATCAATTAGTACTACTGCACTTGGAATTTAGAGGATGATGCAGATAATTCATTATGGAACGGATTGTTCGGAGGAACAAAAATACAAAGAAAGTAAGACGAATGGAGCAATTGCAGATCATTTTTTTCTTACCCTAATTAGACTAATGTAACACTAATTTCTAATAACAGATTTTCCTGCACTAATGGTGCGCGTTAAAATCAAAGGAAGAGCTAAACGTACTGAACCATTCCCTTGATCCACTCGATTCAACGTGAAAATCGAGATAATTCGCAACGATTAGAGACCAAATCAGATGAGAGAGAAGAGAGAAAGAAAGAACAAAAAGATGAACCAGAGAGTCGAAGAAAAGATGGGAAAGGGGAGGAGCAGCTTCTTCTCGTGCTGTTGTGGCTACAATGTATAATAGCATGGAATATGACCTTTTTAGAGGGGTTTGAAACTTTCAATGTAAGAGGTAACTGTGCAGCCACGTCAAACGATTTTAGTCTACATCAGGTGATGCAGGTGAGACCGGCTGCTGCTAGGAGTGCTATTTACATATCCCCGGGGGGGGGGGGGGGGGGGGGGGGGGGGGTAGAATGCTTGGTCTACCTGGGCGTGGTATCAAAAGCGGAGCTTTTTGGATAGACAACTATTAACAATTGATTATACCTAACCTTAGTTTCTGAAATTCTGAGATATATTCGAATGCCGATATAAGTTTTCATTTTCTGCCTATTTGACATATCGATTCTCTTGCACGACGGAAAATGCGGGAGGTAAGAACCTTCGATCATTCCAAACTACTCAGCCCATTCCAAAGACAGATTCATTCTCTCTCTCTCTCTCTCTCTTTTCCCTTGTGCTACGAAGTGTAACTTGTTTATCCGTTTCATCTCCACTGCAATGTGCAAAAATGGAGGAAGTTTGACATAGAAAGGGAAAATGATGAATGTACGCATGTTAGATCGACTAGTATGTAATTTGCATACGGGCTATTCTGAGAATTTCTCAAATGCACAGGAAAAAAAGAAAGTCAAAATAAGACGACTTCCTAACTCAAGAATCTTTTTACAGTAAACATAATTTCTGAAACTATACAATAAGAATCAATTCAGACAAAAAATATACGAAAAGGATAAAAATCGAAACAGACTGAGACCGAAATGAATCAATGTTGAGATCAATCTTATTCCTTTCATTCCTTGGTCGTCTTTCCCTCTTCATACTCCACTAGTTCATCTTCGTAGGAGACGGAATACATTGTAGACTCTTCCTCCACTCTGAAATTGCATCCACTTCAGCTTACAATCAAGAGCAAAGGTTACTATCATTGAAACAAACAACTCGGTCTGTTTATTGGACCAAAAAAAGGGAAAAAAATCAATAGATTCTCCTCATATAGTCATTCAACGAACTAAGGCAGAAACAATGAATGCAAATGTAACCCCTTCGTTCTCCTGGTTCCTCTCCCTCTCTGAAGGACAGACTGCTCGAAAGACGGTAGAAGTACTCCACGCGGAGTCAGAGATGAAACTGAAAGAACACTTTACATTGTACTACGATTTAGAGGGCTTAATTGCATGGACGAATGTCTCCGACACCCATTCATTCCCGCAAATATGCCGAGTTGTTGTGGTAGCTAGATTGCCAGAGGACACTCTCATTCTCATGCCATGGTAACAATACTGCAAACATCTTATCTTTGCATACTTTTCGAGCAGAAATAGGGACAAAGATCAGTTTTTTTCGATGATTTTTATCACGACATCAATTGAAGACACACCCTTTGCCTCTCCTCCGGCCGATTCTCTCTTCTCTTCACTCTGTCCCTCAGCCACTGCCTCAGCCAGGGCTTCCAGAGCTCGAGCACCCTCAAAGATAAATCAATCATGCATCAGCTTCACAGTAATCTCTCAAGCGATATATCCAGGGATGGGACCAGAAAAAGAAACAGAAAATGTCAAAAAATCGTTTTTTTGAAAAGCCCAGATAAAAGCCATTTTCTGTTTGTTTTTCTGTTCCCAATCCTGTATATAAAACTCTTCGTGTGGTTGTTCTTTGGACTTTTTACTGTATACCCACAATCTCTCCATATCAATGCATCGTCACTATATCACGATCCCCTCTCTCGCTATACTCTCGCCAGTTTGATAATCATGATATGCGGGACGAGGATGGTAATGATGCTGATCTATTCCCATCTCTACTTCTACCCTCCCATTTCCTCTTCCTTCTCTTTCTCCTTCGTGATACCTACTGGAGAGTAGCCCTTATCTCCACTCTAATTCAAACTCGCATATTCACGAACATAGATCGAAAAGTATGTAGATATCGACATGTCAAAAAACGTACCCTCCATTAGCAAACACATAGAACTTTCTTCATAGCATTATCGGCCCCATTGAATGAATAAATAGGTCCCGTTCTGGGAAAACGTGCAGCAGCTGAAAAAAACCCACCGCAGTCTCGAAATCCGATTTTCACGTTATGATTAGCGGGTACGTTTATTTTACCCGGTGATGAGCACAAGGTAAAAATTGATACACCGTTGGATAGAGGACGTCGAGAATAATTAGAATCATCAAAATGCGGCACGTTTTTCTCAAAAATAAATAAAATAAAAATTTTAAACTATTTGCGCAGCATGGCTTTTCGATCTCTGTTCACGAATTAGGGCGAGGGTGGACATAGTGGGGCGGCCACTCCCCACTCTCGCAAACGGCTCCCCCCCCCCCTCTTTACCCGTTTATCCTTGGCCGAATCGGGTGCACGAGTCTCCAATGCGAGGACCCTGCAATATTTTTAATACTGAATTCTAAAACATACAGATGTACCATGTAGTGGTAGATTAGGTGGTGGTACCTTGCTAGAATGGCCAGTTTCCTCCACCATTCTGTGTCATTGTGAGATCTATGGGAGAAGCAGGAGATGCCCTTCAACTCGATCATCGGAGTCGCACGGATTGAAGATCCCTGGAGACCTGCAAGGAAGAGCTACCTCCTATCCACAATCAATCTCTCCATCTACAGTCCTCCTGATCAACCTAATCATTATCGATCACATATCATGTACAGTGTTAGTACCCTAATAGGCCAACAAGTGTGGGGGGGGGGGTGGAGAAAAAATAAGTCTCGAGGTTTTATCATGCAGCATGAATCTGAACATCCTCTCATCCTCGTACCCCTCCCCTCCTCTCCTCACCAATCATGACTGTTCCTTCCTTCTCACTATCGGGATGGGGTTCCTCCATGAGCATCGTGCGGAGGGAAGAGAGAGCCTGGGAGAAAGCTATCTTTCCTCCTTCCATCACACCTCCCCTCTCATACTTCTTCCTTTCTATCATTCCCTAAATCGCAAAAAAACAAGTATTTCCAATTAATATTTCAAACTCCAAACGTAAATTGACTCAAGGAAGAGTAGATCATCTTTGTATTCATTGAATGAGATGTTATCGCAGAACCTGATTGAACGGCACTTTCTCTTTCGTCAGTCAAATCATTCCATTTCATTTTCAATTTGAATCGTCAGAAAATGTGTTGGGACCCGAATGCATTCAATATTGGGTGAAAGGGAAGGGAAGGGAAGGGAAGTAGTGGTGGACCTTTGCTCCCATTCTGAGTCCCATCTGACGATCGAAGACAGAGGGAGCGCCCCCCTGCTGCACGTGACCAAGAGTGACGAGACGAGAAGTCATCTGAAGGAGAGAAAGGGAATGGAGAAGGGGAAGAAGCAAGTGGGAGAACTACTGTCAATATAATAATGACCTGATGGCTCTCTCTGAATATCTCGAGTACTTCCTCCGATCTCATCGTGCATCCTTCTCCCCTCACCATCAAGTAGTTGTGAGTGCCTGCTCGTTTCACTCGATGCTCCGCTTCCTCAACACATTCTCATATCAACCATTATTTTAAAACCATTGACAATACACCTATAATATATCAAACACGATGTTTTGTAGTATCTCATTCGTAGAAGGATGGCGCCTCTCCCCCTCCGTACCACTCTCTGTCTCTCCACCTCCCTCCCCTCCATTTGTTCTTCGAAGATGTGGATACTATCAGCAGCTCCTCAAACATACACCGATCAACTCAAAACAAATGACCCTTGAAAGATAATTCTGACCCCCCCCCCCCTTCTGCTGTACTCACCCGCGAGTCCTCCCATGGCAGCGAGATATCCACACTGTCCTCCCATCGTCTCCACGATGAACGAACTAAACAAGTTAGGATTGAGGAATTACAATTCAGGTCGAGGCATTACCAATCTCCAATTTTTGGACGTCATAACTTCGAACATTTCGCAAGAAAAAATCACGTAAACCATATATAAAATTATGGAATTATATCGAGTTGATCATATCGCAAAAATGTACTCGCTTTGAAGTTATAGTAAAGTGATACCGTTTCCTCGTTCCAGTTCCACTCTGCTTCACAGAATCAATGAGCCTCGCAATCTCATTGAGAGCAGTGTCCGATCCGATGGAGACACGAGTGCCTGAGAGGGTGATAAGACATTTCGACAAAACAAAATTGAAAAATTACATTTCGAAAACGGACATTTCGAAAAATTGGGAGCGCGCGCATGCTTTTTAACGCTATTTTAACACGATTAATTTATTGATTTGTCTTTTATATTTCCAATTATATTACAAATCGTGTAGAAGAACCTGAAACTATAAAGAAAATTAGTAGAATTAATATTTTAAGACATTTTTTCGAAAAGTCCTTTTTCGAAGTGGATTTTTCGAAATGTCCGTTTTCGAAAAAGGTTATTCGAAACGGTATTTTTCAATTTGGTTTTGTCGAAATGTCTTATCACCCCTGAGAGAAGCATACACTCCATCCCACTCCCCTTCCTCTCACCAGGCACGTTGTTCGAGATGGTGGCAGGGACGACTGCCATGGGGATGCGCAGTTCGGGAAGAGTCTTCCGTTGACGGGAGAGATAGAGGGAGGCAGAGTATGCCTGCCATCACTCACTCACATCCCTTCCCATGGACTGTCCAACTGCAGTCTTCGCAATTTTGTCTACGCGTCTCCCTATGATTGAGAGTGGCAGAGTACCTCGAATCCACCAACGATGAGCAGTCCCTTTATGTTGTAGTTCGAAAGAGTGCCCGCGATTGCGTACGGCTCCGTCACCTTCTCCTGCAACCACCTTCTCCTCCTCCCCCCCCCCCCCCTTCCCCCTCTCTCCTCTCACCTTCTTCGTTCCGAGCATAGATCCTCCCTTGCTCACCCATCCTGCTACTGACGACCAATCCAGCTTCTTAAACAAAAAACAATAACAACAGTGACCAATATGATACTTTAGCGCTTTCTCTGTATCGTGATCACGATGAAAGGAATGATTGAAATTGTGTCTCAATTGTGTCCCATCTGCCTCCTTGCATACCTCCATCACTCCACTTGCCAATCCCGTGAGTGAATCGTGCACTCCGTAGACATCGTAGCCTGCAGCCAGAGCACAACGGACGAACGAATGAGTGATCGAATTCATCCCTGAGACAAAACTCACTACCATCACTGCAATCTACGAAAAATGTGACAGCTGTTGAACAATAGAGTGAGATTGCTTAGATGGGTACGTCGATGGAAATGGGGCTTCACTACTCTGAGTGCCCCAAACCCTCTCTCCCATTGCCTCATCATACCCGCAGCGGGTGCCCCCACGTGCAGCACTGCCAGTGCCATATTCTTCTTCGCAGGCAGTTCGAGGGGCTTGTTGGAAGAAGGACCAAGACGATCTGAGAAGTCTCCCCTATTGAGAATGAAGGAGTTCGACGAAGCGATGCTGAGTCTAACCAAGATAGAGTTGGATGGCTCACTCGACTTGTTGCTCTCCTTCTCACTCTTCTCGCTCATCTCCTCTCCATTCTCTTCCTTCGCATTCATAATACTCGGACTCGATCGGATCTTCGTGACTGGAGAGACAGCAGGGGAGAAAGAAGAGAAGGAAGAAGAGGAGGAAGAAGAATAGCAGGGAGACGACGAACGGGATCTAAGGATATCTACTAGATTCATATAATATTTACATTATCTTAATTAAAGTAAACAATAGTCGTCTCTTCTCTGACCTCGATTGAACAGCTCTCGACGCAGCGATCTCACTTGTCGTCTGGAGATACTCCACCTGCAATCACTTTATATCAGGTTGATTCAAAAGTTTCTGACTATTTTCATGTTCTGACATTATTACCTCCCCCGTTGATCGGAATCGACCTATCAACTAATGGTGGTCAACAGTTGGTGTGGCCTTGGGAACACTAAATAACTAGCACTCTATCGGGCCAATGCGATTCATAAGGTTAGCACAATTCACGATATTATTCTGCATTCTTGGTAATTAATCTGAATTTTGAATTGATTGTAATTCCAACGAGAACTGTGATATCCTCACAACTAATGCATGTTTTTAAAGAGCGATTAGTGGGCTTCTTAAAATACATAGTGCAAAAGCGTTGGCTTCGAATCCCTACTTGAAAATGGCTCTCAATCCCAGTAAGGATAAATTGAAATTCTGTGAATAGACATTTACCGATATTTTACAAGTGTGGATCGATCAGTAACGATGATTTGCTGCATATTCTGAATCGCCCTCCCGTTCTAGTGTGTAGTTAAATTTTGGAGCGGATTCATCTATCTGTTAAGGAATACGGTATTTCGAAATCGGGATGTAGAGATTCGAACGCCGAAAACGGCACTTTTGAATATTTCCCTTCTCTCACACACGTTGTAGACCTGCTTTGCCACCAGTATTTGAACAAGCAACTCTTACCCTACCACTTATATAGTGGGCTAAATCGGTAGGACACAGCTATTCGAGGAGCAGGGTTCAATCGAAAACACTAAAAAACATACATTTTTGCATCTTTTGATGCGGACGCGATTTTCTTAGGTTCATCACGAGCTATATTCGATGCAAACATATTATAGTACTCCACTAGCAAGTCCCTAACTATAACTACGAAGGAATGACAGGCAATCAAAATACACCGATAGAAACTTCGAAAATGGAATAGTCAGAAACTTTTGAATCAACCTAATACATATATAGCACTCAATTCATCAAACTAGAAAATGACTCACTTACTCATTTGGCGAATGTTGTAGTGGTGCAAAACTTCGAGCTTTCTTGTACTTTTATAATTCTATGAAAGAGCGAGAGATTCTCGTCTACTCCTCCCTCCATTCCCTCTTCTCTCTCCTCACCTTCTCTGCGAAAGTCTTTCCCCTGAGACGGACGACAGCATTGAGATCGCCCTTCTCGAAGGCAGTCGCCACCTCAATTCAAACATTGAATTACAATGAAACGGAAGTGTCATTCAGGTTCTCCTTCTCTTCCCTCATCTTCTCTCTCACCATTTTGTTCCTCTCGATGGCCTTGGCGAGTGGGACTCTCTTCAGCTTGTTCCCTTCCATCCCGATCACGTACGCCTCGGTGCACAACGAAGGCTGCCAGGACACCACTCACTTCCCATTACAACGAGTTTCTTCCCAATCATCCGAGGATATCAGTCATATGAGTAATGCTACGGGAGAGATGAGATAGCATCTGTTCGGATACCTCGATGACAGTGTACACAGCCTCTGCTCCCATTCTGGTGCCGAGTAATCTATCGAGGAAGGAGGCTCGTCCTCCCCTCTGCACGTGACCCAACTTAGTGATGCGAGTGTCGAACTGAGATGGATCAACTGGTGAGAGTGAATGCAAGAGTGACTCCTCCTTCTCTCTTCTCACCTTCAACTTCTCTTCCACTACCTTCTGCACTGCTTCGGGAGTGATCTTGTTGCCCGTGTCGTCCATCGCTCCCTCCGCCACAATCACCACGTTCAGACGACGACCGAGCTCCAATTTACAACAATCAATATCACATCTGCTCATTTAAATCCAAAGAGGGAAGGTGGTTAAAGGTGTGAAATGAGTGGTCTCTTCCTACCTTCCTCATCATGGCGAGTCGATTGCACATGGTGGATGGCCAGTCAACTCCAGCTGGCCACTCTGGCACAAACACGAAGTCTGCCTCAGTGGCAAGTGCTGCAGTGAGGGCGAGGTATCCACATTGACGACCCATCACCTGAGGGGAGAGACACCCTTCATCCAGTGCACTCGAGGGGAGAGGGAAATCACCTCGATGACGAAGGTCCTCTGATGACTCTGTGCCGTGTCCACAACTGCGTCGATGGCTTCTACGATGCGAGTAAGGGCAGAATCAGCCCCGATTGTCATATCGGATGAGGCAAAGTCGTTGTCGATCGATCTGAATTCCTCCGTCGATACCGAGAGAAGCGAATGAGTCTGACCCGACTATTCCGACGACGGACAACTTCATGCATCTCTGCGCCCTCTCCACACTCATCTTGTCCATGTCAACCAACTCGTCCATTAGCTGCGCCCATTCTGATTGGAGCAACTGAAGAGAAGGAGGAGATCAGTGATCTCAGATCACACGTCTTCCATTAGGCAAACAACTACAACTATCGGAATCAAACACTTCCACACTCATGTTATATTATCGAACGCAATCTGATTCTATATTTTGAAAATGCCAAAGGTACCTGAAGTCCAGTGAGAGATCCATCTCCTCCAATACATATGAGAGCATTTATCTCATTGAGAGCCAACACGGACGCAGCCTGGAAAAAACAGAATAACGAGGGAAATGAAATAGAACAGACACTATGTTTAGGCGTATAAATACCTTGAGTCTCCCTTGCTTGGTCATGAACTCTTTTGACCTCGCAGATCCGATGAAAGTTCCTCCAGTCTGGATCACATTTGCAACAGACTCCCACGTCGCTCGTTCGATTGAACCCGCGATGAGACCCTGCGTAGGCCTATTCATTGCAATGGATGAGGGACTGGGACATCATCATCAAGAGTTAAAGACTATGAGTAGTCCGTTCCACCTTGTATCCATCCTTGATGTAGAATATTTCTGCATGATGGAAATGTGATAGACGGACAACAGCTCGAAGAGCGGCATTCATGCCTGAGTACTGCCATCTCTAACTTAAAGTTTGCATACTTATTTTGCTTTTCATTCTTATTTACAAATGTACACATGCCACTCCACATTGGACTACAATAACTTTTACATGCACAATGCAATCTTGTGGGATAAAAGAAACACGTGACTCCCCCCCCCCCTGGACCTCCCCCATCTACCGAAACGTCATTAAAAATAAGAAAAAAACTAACCTTGCGCATCTCCTCCACTAGTGAGGACGGCGATTTTCTTCCCGGCCCCAGCCATTCTAAAGAGAACTCGACAAATTTACATGCACATTGAAGGTAGATGAGTTGGTAAGAAACCGAGTATAGGAAGAGTGGACATTAGAAGTGAACGTTTTACTTCGAACGAAAACAATAATTACAAGTATCCACTAACAATATTAGTATCAAGAATCAGTGGGAATCATAAATACGTAATTCAGTTTAAGATGTAGAGCAGTATGTGCATTGATGTGATATGCAAGTTAAGCGCTAGGAGCCTCGCAATGTTGCTTCTTATTGTCCAAGACCTCGCTCTGAATCTAAATGCAAAACGAATAATGGATTCATTTTGAAATATTTCGCTCACCTGTAAATCGTCTTCTACAGTATTGAACAGAACAGACCACTTCACAAGACACGTATTGCGAAGGTTCCCCACTCGAGATTCGGCGCCGTTTAATCTGCTCTTCTCTGATTCGAGCTTATCGTTGAAGCTTCTATAAAAAAATACAGTAACGAAACGAGTAAAAGACAAAATGCTTCACTTAAGAAATGCTCACTTTGTGAAAACTTCGTAGTTCATGGGTAGTTCGCATTTATCTTCCAGCGAGTTCAGAAATGAAACAGTTGCATGACGAATGGAGTTTTCCACAAAAATCAACGATTTTGCCTGGAATCCAGAATCATTTGCACCATGAGAGACTAACCAGAATGACTAACCTGTGTATCGCCGATCATATCGAGTTTCTGCTCCGGAACGGGAAGCTTCGAGATGAGATAGCTGAAAAAAGATTGATTTTGTAACAACAAAAACTAGAGCCTTGCAAGCAAAATACCCGAGTTCGACGTTCCTCTGTTTCGTGTGAGTTGAAAGCGCTGTGAGAGAATGTAATTTTGCGAACTGCTCGACAGGGACGTTTTCCATAACTCTGAAAACGAAACTTCTGGAAAGTGCCTCCCGATTAAAATCAAACATAAAAAAGTGTCAAGGTTAGCTTGAGGAATTCCAATTTGAAAACGTATAGCACTTGATTCCAGCTTAGAGATACCTACGTTGGAAAAAATGAAATCCTAAGTTGGCACCAAGTATAAAGGGATTTCGAAGCATGTTGTAATCACGCTTGGGCAATTCGGAACCGCACATAAGAACAATAAAATCATAACTACAACGCAAGGATGATTAGTGGTGACGAGATACAACGTGGTGCTAAATTTACAGTCGATAAAAAATATATAATACCGTATCTCGCTCCGTGTAGGACTATATTCTATTTAAAATTTGCCTGTTTTTTTCCATTTTACATCATTTACGTAGGGACGGCAGCTCAAATTTTTGAGTACGGAATATTGGTTGCCTCCTTCCGACGCTTTTGCTTTCAAACTACCGTACCTTTCAAGCCAAATTCTTTCAATATTTTAAAACATTTAAAAAAAATATTTAATGTGATATTTGAAGTATTTTATTGATTGGAATGAATATAAAGATATAATGAAACTGCGATAAGCATGGCAAGAAGATGCATGCTGTAGAAATGAAGGCGCACGAAGCGATCGAAAATAAGCATGTTTTCAGAATTAAGTGTTGAGGGTTCATTTCCTCAGTTTGAGTAGATTATCATTCACAAAAAATTGTTTTCACAATAAAAATAAATAAAAATATTAAATGTTAGAGGATGAGGCCGTCAAAGTTGAGCATTTTACCGTTGTGAAAATGCATTTTTTTCGTTTTCTTGAAGGGCGACATTAGTATGTTCGAGATTTTGTGATATTTGGTCCATCATCCCATCACGCATGCTCTGCAAAAAAAACAGAAATATACTAATGTCGCCCTGCGTGGAAATGAATTTTAAAGTTCCCGCTATCGTAACCAAGTGATTCTGAAGTTCTACCAATATTAAACCTTTTTTTCCATTTTTTAAGCGATGTTTTATTGCTGTCGGAGTACCGTTAACATGAGAAAAAAATTATTGAACCCCGTTCATAAAGTTTTACAACGTAACCGAATTTCAGTTTGCGATAATTTTAGTAAAAAACGTGACTTGCGATGTGCTCCACTTGGACTGAAAGCGTCGGCCTTTTGCTTGTCATTCGTTAATGTTTTTCTAATTAATTAAACATTTTTTTTACAAAACTAAAGTGAAAAGTCGGAATGGGGCAGGCATAGCTTTCAGTTGTGTACCATTCTGTGAATTGTTTTGCTCATTCGTAAACACCGTTGCCATCCCTACATTTACGACATAATTATGGCCCCGGAGCATCGACATAAGGAAAAATAAAACGTCCGCAGGCATCAAGGAAAAATTGTGGGAATTTTCAAAAGATGCAGTCAGATTGCCTGATTTATCACTATCCGAGCTGCAAAATGCATGGTTCTCGTAGCGATATTCACTGAATTGTCACTATCCGAACTGCAAATTTAATTTGCGACCCTGAATATCAAGCAAGATTACGATACAGCTCGAGAATGCCTCCGGACGTTTTTCCTTTCCTTATGTCGATGCTCCGGGGGCCGTGACATAACATAAACTAAAAAAATATGATTTTAGCAACAGCTTAAAGTTACCCAACAAGGACGCAATTTATTTTGAAAAGGCAGACCCTGTCGGGATCCTAGCGCGAAGGGAATGATCCAGCAAAAAGCGCGCGAAAACATACACGAGATACTGTGGCCCACTGACTTTTTTATTTCCATAGTTCAGTTATTGATTTATGAAGTTTCTTCTTATTTTTAATTCATTAATATTATGTCAAGGAGCGGCTCTGATTAGGTTTGTGGTTTTTTTGCTATTTGGAGCAAGATTCTGGTTGCTTGTGGATTATTTTAAAGGTTCGCCATTTGGCGACTTCACGATTCAATGTAAGAAGACAAGCAAATTATTCTTCAAATGTTTTATATTTTGGAGATTGCAACGGCACAAAGTTAGTTCATTTTAGCAGGTAAGTCCTTATAAACAGAGTTTTAACAGGTTATGACACAGATAAAGGTAGGTAAAGGACTTTTAATTATTATGCGTGGACTATAACACTAGAATTAGAAGTCACTATCGGAATCTAGATCTCCCAACTCTAGCATGGCGCTAATCATTACTAGATCACTGAAATCTAGTTCGTGGCTGTAGTCGAGGGATTCTTCGTGTTCCTGAATGCGTTCTTTAGTTTCTACTGATGCTATCTTACATTTTCTGACTTCATCATGATATTGACCAATTTCCGCATCAGTGAAACTAAAGGAAGCCATTGCTGCTGTAGGTGTCGATGGAGTAGAAGGGGAAGGAGTTGCTAGGAGAGTCCACTGCGTATCACTTGCACATTCAAGATTCCTCCTGGTTTTTGTCGTTGCTTTATGATGAAATCGTTGGTCAACCTGATCGTGTACATTTCCTGGGTTAGCTCCGTGCGCCATTTGTGAAGGGGTGGAGGGCGAATCAACCTCGTTTTGGTTTCCTTCAGCGTCTTGTGGTAAAACTGCTTCTTGATCGATTGATCGCGCAGCCCGGCAAGTGTATCAAACCTATACCAGAGTGGGGCATTACTATCCCTACCAGTATTCAATGATCTTACTGGCTCTCGTTGTGTCTGATAATGGCGATTTTAGAACGAAGATTGTGTCCATCCAGCTCGAAATACCGATCCTTGGGTGCATGGAGGGCAGCGATGTGATTGAATCCCTCGATTTGCGCTGTTCCTAGATCGGAAGAGACAGAGTCGATCGCTTGAAGGTAGGATGGAGTCCTGATTAGTTTCTCGAGTGCGACGAAGGCCTTGCTGTTAGACTGGAGGCAATAGAAAGAAGGGACGAATGCGGAATGGCCAGAGCAGCGGCGGTAAATTGAGAATGTACTATCCTAGCAATAAGGTCGGTTTTGTGTCTTCTAGTGTGAACTGAAATACCTCTTCCCATTCGTGAATTCCTCGCACATGATAAAGCAGGGATAGGTATTTCTCTTTTATTTCCTGTGCACTGGTGCTCGATGTGATGCTCCACCATATGTGGTTGTTGATAGAGGGGATCCACGGTGTCAGTTCCTTACGACACTTCGCAGATGCTTGCTGTTTGGTGGAAGGGTTCAGGATAATTTTCACCTTTATTTTACCTTTAGCAGAGCGAGAAGCACATTACGGCAAAAGTGCCAAGGATCGAATGCATGCTGGATATCGGGATAGCGTTTCTCCATCATCGAAATCACCTGTTTACAGCTATTGTACGATGGTCACTCAAATGTCATACCGTCGTGTTTCGGTCTGTGGTCAGTGTCCCGATAGCATTGGAGTGATCTGGGAACATCTTTTGCCAATAGGTGAACTTTACAATTTGCCGTTTATTTTTTCAGGTATCTCCTCTCTGATTTCGAGGGGAACTTCTTGGAATCCCGTGTATGACTCCGAGGGCCATTTGTTGCGGACTGCTGTCACAAAGCAGCAGGGCAACGCAATGCGCTTCAGCCCTAGGCCTCTCTTGAATACTGTAGAGACGAAGTTACGGTAGCTCCCGTAGCGCAATTGACTGTAGAGACATGTTGTTTTTAATTGTTTCATGCAGATTGATATTCACCTGTTTTCATCCTCATCCTCCTCCTCGTCCAGCCTATCCTGAATCGACGGGGAAACAAACTTCATCGATTGGTAGAATATAGCAATGGACTTTGAAACCTGAATCACTGGACTATTAATCGATTGCAGCTTATCATACCCACGTGTTCATTGAGAAATCTCTCACGGAAGAGAGGGAACTCAGTGATGCACTGATGGGGAACTGTGTCTTTGTCGATGGAGAGGAGAGAGCACAATCCATCCCTCATAGATCGACCATACGAGGTGAGTGAGTTACTCATGGTCCAGACACACAACAATAATTGGGACGAGATCCGATCGGTTCTTCTTCGTCGCACTTCCCACAGAAGCACGTCTTGGCGAGGTGAGCATCCTTATGGTCAAAGATCTTGGACTGCTTGTCCTTCTCCATCGCCTGTTGAACTTCCCCTCGGGCACGCTCTATGCTCTCTATAGAAGGATCAAAGACCGAGAGATCAGAGCAGACTGTGTATCGATTCATCTTCAATTTTTTGTTATTTTCAAGTTTATCATTGAAATAAATACAATCATAATTTTACAAGACTGTACAGTATAATGATGAATTGAATAAAGATAAAAAACAATGCAATGTACAAATTTTCGAAATATTTCGTCGAGATCAGTTAATCCAATTAAGCGAATATATCAATTAATTCAATTAAGCTAGATCTCGATTCCCTGTGGGCGGAGTCTTGAAAATACTGTAAAATTTTAAATACAGGTTTGAATTGTGCGCGCTTTTCCTGGATCAGTCATTTGGGCCTGATACTTTGAGGTCATCCCCTAGGAAGATTATTGATTTTTCGCATTTTTATATGTTCCATTCCTGCTAATTAAGCCATCCTCTATTCATTGGTGAAATAATAATAGGGGGTCAATTTCGTCCTTGTTGGGTAACTTTAAGAAACAATATCCGCAAATTTTCAGAACGGATCTAGGATCTTCTTAGGGGTCCCTTTAAACCTTTGAATACGAATTTCACCGGTTATAAGTTATACTTTTGCGGTTCCCTTGTCAGTTTATTTGTGACATACCGAAGAAGAGCTTGACTACTATCATTGTTCTCGAGGTTGGAGCACTAACTCACATCTCAATTTGCTGCCTAGCAACCTTCAACCGATTCGATCCGATCGACGGACATCCGTTTATTGTAAACCCTCTCGCTATTTTGTAATCTCACATAACGGAATGAATGAATGAATGAATTTCGGGAGATCCTCACGTGGAGACGACTAATGAGATTATCCCCTATTAGTGTCCGAGTTCGAATCTGGGAACAACAATAGTTGACTGGCGTAAGTTGTTCATCACTCTGGGAGAACATCACTCACAGATCCTTATCTATCTCATCCAAATACTGACTTTAATTGTGCATTGAATCACTGCATTCCACTCACTCATCCCGCTCATTGGACTCACAATGGAATCTCCTCATCCACTCCTCATTCCACCATTTTCAATCTTCTCCGATTCACTATCACAATTCAGTTTGATTTACGAGTAGTGTATCGGAGTGAGTAAGATCTGTCTTAGTAGCCCCTTGCCTTCTCAATCAAAGGGGGTGGACTTATTGTGACAATGTCCACATTCTCTTTCCACTTCCTTCACCTGCTTTCCCGTCTAACTCGATCGTTTCTCGGGAGTATCAAGTATTCATTCGATTCCCTCTTTGAGGTCTACTTTGAGTTATCAACTTCACTCCGTTCTCCATCTCTGGCTCCTTACTAAAAGGAGTCAAAAGAGGAATTGTGAATCGGCTGCATAATCATGCCGATTTCAACTCAACCGATAAGCGACCATCTCTTCCTTTCTCCTCTCCAATTCCAAAACGCGCCAAATTTGGAATTCGCTTGAATAGACTGCTCTATTCCGACGATCTCACAATGAGTCTTCCAAAATCTCTTTTGGGAGGACGCAATGTTGAGATGCTTTCCCGTCTAACTCGATCGTTTCTCGGGAGTATCAAGTATTCATTCGATTCCCTCTTTGAGGTCTACTTTGAGTTATCAACTTCACTCCGTTCTCCATCTCTGGCTCCTTACTAAAAGGAGTCAAAAGAGGAATTGTGAATCGGCTGCATAATCATGCCGATTTCAACTCAACCGATAAGCGACCATCTCTTCCTTTCTCCTCTCCAATTCCAAAACGCGCCAAATTTGGAATTCGCTTGAATAGACTGCTCTATTCCGACGATCTCACAATGAGTCTTCCAAAATCTCTTTTGGGAGGACGCAATGTTGAGATGGACTCGAGAGAGATAATGTTTGCGTAGCGAGTCGGGGCTCAATCTATTACACCTTAGACTCAATCCACTCAGATTTTTCGAATCACCTCGGATTCCCCACTCATTCCTCAGTCCTTTTCAATCTGTCGTGATTCCTTCGATTCTATTCTGCTTTCTGATCGCTGTCTGGTATTGTCCCCCCCCCTCCCTCCCCCCCTCTAACTCTCTCTCTTCCCTCTTCTCAGTCTCGACGTCCTTTCAATCATCTCACTTCTCAATTCTAATTAGACGAGTCAGTTTCATCGAGAGAGGCGGGCGATTGTCTGTCTACCAGAGGAGAGGATGGCAATCAGAGTCCTCCCAAACAATTCCATTAGATCAATGGAGGCCGATCTTCGAAAAGTCCTTTAACAATTTTCTTCTCACTCAAAACCGTAACCATAACAGAAAACATCGTGGTTTTCGTAGGATTTCGAATCGGTGATTCGCAGAATTTTTCGCATTTGCTCTACTTTCTATGTATCCCGCAGTAGTTGTTTTGACAGTTCCTGATTCAAAACCGGAAGTTGTGATATTGGTAGAAAAGGAGGAAATGAATGGAATGAAATGAAGCAGTCAGCCAATGACGATGAATCTCACTCAACTCCCACCATATCACCATTATCTTCACTTGAGAGAGTGAATAGAAGGGAGAGATAACTGAGATTGGTCTAGACTCTCCACTTCATCCTCCCATTCCATTCTTTCCTAGGCGGAAGTTTGCTCCAATTTGCAACACTTATGTGCAATTAGTGAAGAGCTGCAAGTATTCATCCATGGGCGACCATCCTTAGACCCTTCCCTCTCTGATACTCGGGGACAAAAGGAACAACTTCTGCTTCCTCTTCTTCCTTTTCCTCATCATCCATTTCCTCCTCTCGAACATTAATGAATTTCGCGATGTGCGTATGTGAACATTCAAAATTTGGAAGTATTCGCTATGCTGCATTCATATTCCGTCTCTTCTCTTTCTGTCAACAACACCAAAGATTAAAAATGCTATTAAGATTTTGAAGCATCTCAATATCTCGATACATTTAATTTCGCTCCTCAACACGTTTCAGTAATTAGTTCTAGTTCTTCCTCGTCTTCATTCTCCTTCTCCTCCTATATTTCCTTCCTTTTCTGTTCTCTTCTCCTTGTACTCACTTGTCTCGAACACTCACTTCCATTCTACGAAGAACTCCAATGGAATGGAACAAGGATGGATTGACTGGATGAAGGGGAGGAGGAAGATGGACATACTCATCATCGAAGGACCAATGGACTAATGATGCGTCACTTCCAGTATTCTTCCATCTCATTCGATCATTCCCTCATCATCCATATCATGATCTCACTCTCGCTCCCTACTCTTTCCTCTCTTCCTCCCTCCTCATTTTCTTCCCATTGTCCCTCTCGAATTCGTCTCTGAATTGAAGCAGCTCCGTTTCTGAATCCTCGATGCTGCACAACACAACAGAAGGAGAGTCTATTGAGGTCTCTCGAGATAATCGTCTGAGGCTTGGATATGAATGTTCTTGCTGGGAAGTGGTATGCACTGTATGAATGAAGCACTCCTTCTCTAATGAATTACCCCTCTCCCTCCATTCACTGGAGGTCTTCTGTTTCTATCTCTACAGTAATCTTGCATTCTCTCTTTCATAATCTCTCTGCTTTCGTCTCTTCCTTCCAGTATCTCCACTCGTCTGCCCTATTCATCCCTATTACTCTACACTCCATTTCTCTCATTCTATCCCGTATTCATTTGTGTAAATGTAATTAGTGGCAAGGAAGGGCTCATCTCCTCTTTC
This sequence comes from Pristionchus mayeri, assembly GCA_036245805.1. Taxonomy (NCBI): domain Eukaryota; kingdom Metazoa; phylum Nematoda; class Chromadorea; order Rhabditida; family Neodiplogasteridae; genus Pristionchus; species Pristionchus mayeri. The sequence continues at coordinate 29,353,805 of BTRK01000006.1, forward strand.
TCTTCATCACTTGCGTATCTTATCGACGCAATTAATCTGGTTGTGGAATGAATAGAAGGAAGAGGAGACTGCAGTTGTCTCTGATCCATCGGATGAGACTGACGACGATGACGACGAAGGATTCTCTTCCTCTTCCTTTCCTCCTTCTTCTTCCCTCCCCTTCTCGTTCCCCTCAGGTGCAGTCATAATTCGAAGAGTCTACTACGAAGGAGCAGATGCAAATGGATTGGGAGATCATACCCCTGGTAGTTCCTCCCCCTCGTCGTCCTCCTCCTCCTCCCCTCGTCCTCCTTTCTCTTCCTGTAATCGTTTCTTCTTCTCTCCAGTGTGAATAACCACTTCCCTTCTCTTCTCCATTCGGATTCTGTTCATTCCTTCATTCTCTTCGATCACTTCAAATTCCTCTTCATCTCCTCATTTTCCTCGTTGCTTCCCCTTCTCTTCTCTTTTGTACACTGCCAAGTTTGTGAAGAGGGAATTAGTTCAAGTCTCAGAGTGAAAACAAAGAAGAAGAAGAAGAGTGCCAAGGGAGTCTAACCCGTCCTCCTCCTCATTATTCCCTTTCCGTGCTCTCTGGTCCTTCCTAATGTCGTCCCTCTCAATTGTGGATACTCCTCGAGGATGGACTAAGGAGATCGTCCATACACGACACTAGGTCGGTTGATCACCGTCGGATGATGATATCCCGGATGATGACCAAAATGGTACCCTTCTGTAATACTTTCAAAATATCTTATCAAATTGTCAAGAAATCTTCACCGAAATACTGCAGAAGGGTACTATTTTTGGTTGTCATCGGGTAGGTTATCACACGACGGTCATCATCCGACCTAGTGCCGCATCCACACTTCCCATCCTATAAATTTCGCTTATTCGGGAGACTGACAACGAGGCTCGCGCAATATTTCAAATAATTTGTTTGAAGTCGGTCGATTATATACAGAAGGACTGAAAATTAGTGGAAGTGTCATGATAGAATATCTTGTCTACTCATAAGGTCGATCTCTGAATCAATGCCCCTTGAATGATAGAATATCTTGTCTACTCATAAGGTAGATCTCTGAATCAATGCCTTCTCATGTCTGGATATTCTCCTTCCTCTCCCTCCACATACTTTACTTCCCCGACAAACGTGAATATTATTTACGCCGAGGACCAGAGGGAGGGAAACGGTTAGGTGCTTCTTTGACGACCGGAGAATCAGATGAAACCCGTGGAGAGAATCACTTCCGATGACATAGGAACCCCCCTTGTCCTTCCCAGTGAATGGCACATCATCTCTTCTAAGGATATTCGACTCCTTCCGAGGGGTCTCAATTATTCCGTCTCCTACCTGCATATTCTAGAATAACTTCGTCACTTTTCACTCCTGTCTCTCCTTTTTCTATTTTTATACCAACTATTTTATCCCTTGAATGCCGTGAGGCTGAGCTTTGTTTCTTCTGCAACTTTGGCTGAGCCAATGAGATTACCGCTTTTTGTGGCTCGTCACGCAAAGTTTCCCTTTGCCTTTTTGAGAAAACTAGACCTTGTTTCTCAGCAAATAGTGGTTTGGTAGGATGGGAATATGGGATCTCTAGAATATTCGAAGTCCTCATCCTAATCCTACTGATGTATCAACCATCTCCTTCCTCTCCATTCCTTCGTCCTCTCATTTTCATTGTCTGCCCTTTGTAGTCTTTGGAATTAAAGAGTGGATCACAAGATCTTCGTTTCTTTTACTTCTCCCCCTCATTCGAATTTGTTTCTCTCTTCCGAATCTCCATTAGAATTCTTCAATTCCAAACTACGTCAGTTATTTCTCCTCCGTTCTAAAGTGATGCCATTCGGCTTGTAATAATTCGCACTCCGATCTCTTCTTCGCTTTCTCTTCATTCCTCTCAACTTACTTCCTACCATCAAACTCCACTCCATTCATTGCGGGTTCCATTACACATTTCAATCCATTCCTTCACGTTCTTTCCCAGACGGATCTGAGGGGCAGACAAATAGCTCCCCTCACCATCTTCTCATGCCCACTCCACTCACACCTTCCTCACTCTCTCTTCTTTCTGAGAATCCTTTAAACGAATAATGTCTTTGAATACATCCCTAATTTGTTTTTTTCTGCCCCTGAAGCCATTTTTTGTTCTCGTGTGTTCACACGTATAAAGTGACTCATGATCTCCTTGTGAACTCCTAAACTCCTTGTGGATCTCATTATATATCGTAGATTGGTCGACAGATCATTCTGTTCTTCTCTTTCTCTCCTTGAGTATCCGTAGATGTTCGAATCGAAGGGAGGGAATGGATTCACTAGACTTCACTTGGGCACAGTATCTCGATCCAATGCCCTCTCTGTTGAATGGAAGCCAATTGTCGACCACCACAGATGTGAGTCTGTTTAGTATTCACTGTACGTCTTCTGTCTCGTTCCCACTGGGGGAATTGTCCTCCCTCCCTCTCATTGGGTTCAAGTCTCATCTCTTTCTCAATTCCCAGGCTACATACCATTTCTCTCCGAGCCACACTCATTGTCGCCTTTCAGAGGGTCGAGGAATCATATTTCGCTGCATGCGCACTATGCGACGTGGGATCCATTTTTATAAATGGAGTGTACATGCAATATTTGTATTCGCCACTGTAATATGAGAATCGATGTCGACTCTCCGTGACCCTCTGTCGGATTGTCTCTTTCGCTGCATAATTCACATGATGCCCTTCCTTCTCCATCCCTTTTCTGCTTCCGTTCCTCTCCAGAACAGACTGTGAAAGAGTCTATTCTTGTCTGAATGAGACCGATCTCGTCAACATCACTTGCCCTACTCCCAAATGTACAAGAGACTCGCTTCGTGTGGCCATTCCTCTTGTTCCTTGTTTGATTAGTTCCTTCTCAATTATGCATTATCCTCTGTTGATTACCCCTTCCTCTCTTCCTCTTATTCCATTCTTCTCTTCCAGAATGGACGATCTAACAGTATCTACGATCTCCTTCCATCAACCAGAATCGACGACTCTCCCTCTTCCCTCTCCATCAGTTCCTCTCGAATGCGATGAGGTCAGTTGAGAAGGGAGAGAATGGGAAGGGAAGTGATTCCTTCAGGTTGATTCCGACTTCCTCACGGAGAGATTCTGGTTGTGTGTGGTGATCGGAGGATCGGTGAGGGAGGAGTACTCTTCATTCAATCACTACTCCATCGCAGGTCTCCATTGTCTCCATCCTCGAGAATCTCTTCATCTTCTTCCTCTTCGCTTCGAGTAGACAACATCGGTCAGTCACTCTTCCTATTCCTCCACTTTCTCACTCCTCTATTGCGCAGCCCACATTCTTGAAACTTCTTAAATTTTAATATCCCAAATCTGCGACAGATTTTAAATATTTCCGAGTTTAGATGGAGATTAAGTGGGAAGCGTGTAGAAAGAGGCAACTTTGTCAATGGTTCATCTGCTCCTTCTCAAGAGTCGCCTATTATTCTTTCGGTCTTATTGTCACATAATAATCTCTGTTTTTCACTTAGACGTAATGCTTGTTTTCGTGGGAGGGCCGAGGATGTTTAGAATGGTGTGCAGACGAATGAAAGAGGAAGGACGAAAAGAGAAACCACGGGATCATTTCCTCCTTTGGCACCAGAATGCAAGGAGATCCGATAGGGAAGAAAGGAAGGGATGAATGCACTCTGATTGAGTACGACTGCAATCTTCCCCTCCTAGAATGAGAACTAGCGACCTTCGGTCGCTACGTTACGCGGGGTTGTGTGTTAAGGATAAAAAAATGGACGTAACTGTTGAGAGCCTGCTTAAAACGTTGTAAAAGGCTCGTGAGGCCTCGGGCAATTCGAAAAAGTTGGGATGGGGCTTCGCCCAATCCCAACTTTTTCGAATCACCCTCGGCCTCACGAGCCTTTCACAACGCTTACGCTGCGGGGGATGAGAGCAGGTTGGACTGATTTTACAACAGCGAGAGAGTATACGGTAGGGTGCAGTGAGATGTTCCGCGATTTCCTAATGTTCCATGGTGTATGGTGTGGGTATACGATAGCGTGCATTTAACTTTTCTGCGATTCAGTTAATCACACCATGGTGCGTGGTGTGGTATACGGTAGCGTGCGTTTAACGTTTCTGCGATTTAGTAAATCACACCATGGTGCGTGGTGTGGTATACGGTAGCGTGCATTTAAGTTTTCTGCGATTTAGTAAATCACACCATGGTGTGTGGTGTGGTGGGTTACGGTAGCGTGCATTTAAAAAAAAATTCACCATGGTGTGCGGGTATACGGTAGTCATAAGTCTGACCAACGGAATAGTGTCTGACCCAAGGCTAACTGTTATGGTGTACGGTAGTTTGTTAAAGCGTCACCGACAGACAGACAAACTGACTCACAGACAGACGCTACGATATTTTTTCCTATAGGAATGCCGTCACTGGGAGATCAAAGGGAAGCAACAGCGAAATGAGTGGCCAGGATGATCCTTCCCCTTGCAGTAACTCGTACAATCTGTATCTTCTCCTTCTGGCCTTCTTCGATGTCTTCATGGGAATCTCGTACATCGCCCTAATGAGTGTCATGGTCATCATCAACTTCACTGCCAGTTATCAACTCAAGCGGATGTGGTGAGGGATTGATCACTTCGACCACAATTGACAACGCTTACTTACCATTTTATTCCATTAGTCTACTACTTCCTCCCACTCGAATTCATTCTGAGATTGGATGATTAGACACTCGAAATGGGGGAATCGCGTGATTCCACAATCTCCAATCCACTGTTTCCCCAATTCTTTGTACTGAATTAGTGATGAAACATACAATTAGACGGGACACAAAACATTTCGGTCGATGAAGTTCATTCTCGGGTATGGTATTCACTCTGGAACTGTGACGTAAACTGAGCATGGAAGAACGGGAAGATGAGAATGTGTAAACTCATTTCGCGCGTAAAAGAAAGGGACGATATATTTGAGGCCCAAAGATGAAATTGAGAAGAGCAAACGACAGAACTTTATAGAATCATACGATTACGATTTTGATGCTATCTATTTTGTTTCATTTATCTGTGCCTTCTCTTCTCAATTCGGGGGTGAATTTCCCCTGTTGTTTGCCCTCAAAGTTGAGACCCAAAATAAAGTGAAATGGGGAAAAACAATGAAGGTTAATTGAAAGGGCGATCTTTTATGTTAGAAGAAGTATCAATGGAATGGGATGGAGAAGTAAGAAGTGGAATATATTGGTTGAGGGCTTCGTACCTCGTCCCGATGCTGGCGATATCGCAAGTGGCACTCACTACTTCCACTTATCTCATCACTTTCGCTGCCATCGAGAGGTCAACTGAGAAATTATCTTTATTCCCTTCACACTTTCAATCTGGTGCGGGAAATTATTTCCATTCTTTCAGATACGCCATTACAATCACCCATCGCACTGTCGAATTACTACAGGTTTCAGCACATTTTTATATGAAATAAAATTATATATTTTCAGAAAAACCGTCGATGGTTCGTGTTGACTGCATTCGTGATAGGATTGATAACGAAGGGATCGTACTTCCTCGAATTGAGAGTGAGTGGAAGAAAGGGATGGGGAAGAGAAGGATGAATGGTCTTCAGATCGAGAGGAACGAGACTTGTGCTGGCCATGTGGCAGAGTTCAAAGCAGCCCCCTCCAATCTCACTCTCAACACCATCTACAGAACATACTTCCGATTCCACTTCCGGTTGATTCACTCTGTTTAACTGGAATAACTATAAATTTGCAGTACGATCTCAACGGTAATCGCTCCCTTCTTCTTCCTCTTCCTCATCACTTCATCGCTAGTGTGGAAATTGAAGTGAGAATCGGTGATTCGTCCATCTAATTCCCTTTTCCTCTTATCAGGAAAGCGATTAGAGAGAAGAATGGACAGATGCTCGATGTGCAACACGCGAAACAGAAGAAGGTCAGAGTTGTATCGAGTGACCAGAGTGAATGGACGAGAACCAGGATATTCCTGTATTGCAATTGTCTCTTGAGGCTCGAATCCGTGCTGCAACTCGCACTCTCGTCATTCTCATCTTCACTTATCTCATGTCGAATTGTCTGGGAGTACTCATCTCCCTCTGGGAATACATCGACATGAACAGTCTCTATTCCAAGTGAGACTGCATCCCCTCATCTCACTCCCCATCTCATCGTTCCCTCACTCCCTCCTCCTTGCCCCTCTCAGATTCGTCTACTTCTACGTCATCTCAGTGGATATCATCTCTTTCCTCTCAATCGTCGCTTGTGCTCTTCGTCTTCCCATTTATCTCTCCTGCCAGCCACTCCTAAGAAAGGAAGCCAAGCAATTCATCCGTGGGTTCACTCATCTTTCATTTTCAATTAGTACTGTCTGCCACTCCGATAGATTCTCCCTTCCAGATCGTTTGTGTGGTGGTGAGAGGACTAAGAAGAGACTGCTTCGCAACGAGTCGACAGAGAGAGACACTTTCTCTGCCTCGCAAACACTGATCTCCAGTCCCCATGAGAAGGTCGCTGTCTGATCGACCCCATCCACTCATTCACATTATCTATTCTCATCCTTCCCCCCATCAATCTACTGTTGTGACCATCTCCCTCTCTCCCACATCTCTTCCGGGTATATCCATGGCCCTTCCTCCTTCTTCCTCATCAACAGTTTGATACTCGAGTGATCATCGTCGTTTCTATTGCTTCTCACTTTATGAATCGCTCATAGCATCAAATTACGGTACTCGATCAATTTCCCCCTCGAGACTGCGATCAATAAAGTTTGGCTGCATTTGCTATCATAGATCATAATTCCAGAATTATTGTGAGAAATATGTAATTGACTACTCGAGATATAGCCACAAGATCAGTCTGACAATTGGGGCTGGGCTACCAGGGCAGCATGCTCACTTTGCACTTCTCACAAAGGAATATTACTTGCTAGGTAAAGGTAAAGGTAAAGGTACATCCCGTCTTCGAGACTGGGCTCGCGGGAGAACACTGCTAGACCAGTGTTAATATTACTGCTAGCAAATAAAAATAATATTTATAATTTATAAATATTTACAAATTACAAATGAGTATCGAAAAGGTCGAATTAAAAAAAGTAAGCATTTTCCCGTTTTCCGACTAGAATCGTTCTCTCCTCCACTATTACTTCTCTGCCCTCTAACAATCACTCACTCCCTCGTTCCCTCTCTCACTCTCTCCCTCTCCCCTTCCCTAACCAGCCCGCGAGAGATGTGGAGGAGAGCTGGTGCCTTCCCCACCACCGGTTCTATGGTGTAGCGGTTAACACTCTGGACTTTGAATCCAGCAACCCGAGTTCGAATCTCGGTAGAACCTATCATTTTTGCAGGATTTTTCTCCAATTGCCTATTGATTTTTTCAATAATTTCTAAAGACAATTAGCCATTTCCTTGCCGATTGAAGTTGTTCTGATGTCTATAGTCCGCCATTCGATACAATTTCCTCACCAGCGAAGAACATGGAGAGACAGAGGAAGAGAACTGCCAGCCAAGCATGAGACGCGTCCAGAAGAGTTACCTTTCTTCAGTTTTTTCAATTTTTCAGATGATTGTGTTAGAATAGTTTACATATGTTATTATTAGGTTGGTGCATAATTTTCGTTACATGGTATTTTCCAAATTTGCTGGCGAATGCTTCATCTGTATCAAACCTCGCTTGGGTATTATATGAGGCAGTGTTAGGTCAAAACAATGATTGGTTTATACTAGAGTGTCGAAAGTGACTGATCACGCGACTTTGACAAGTCGAAATGATTTTTTTATTGACAAGTCGATCTCAATTTTAATCAAAAATGGCAAGTCGACAAGTCGATTTCGAATTAAATGAAGTGAAACATATTTCAATTCTCGTAATTTGCTGTGAATTTATTCCATTTCACCGCTTCGCGAGCGCGGGGTGAGAAGAATGAAGCGACTTGCCAATAGCGCTCCAAAATGACAAGTCGTTTTACGTTGTTTGTGACAAGTCGATTGGAAAACGATTGATGGAAAATGACTTGTCACTTTCAAAATAAATGACAAGTCGATTACTTTCGACACTCTAGTTTATACCAGATCGATCCAATATCAAACCGCAAAAAACAATAGTAAGTGAAAATTGGCAAAATTTCAATGTTTTTGGAGTTTCAACATAAATCATCGCAAAAATTAAACGAATACCAACTAGCTCTCACCCTTCTGAGAAACTAATGAATAAGGGTGGATGCTTCCACTGACAACGTGAAACCGGAGTTTCGAGATTCCACGGACAACTAGTAAGGCGAAATGTTCCGATTTCGTAGTTCAAATTTGACGGATTTGACAACAATTGTGAAATCTCTCGAATGGAATGATGAATCTTCACCAACGTTCCGTGGTAGCATCCTCGTGATAGTTCTTCTTACTCTGCGTCGTTTGAGACTACAAGCTCATCCAGCAAAAAAATCCCTCTGAATATCTTCTAAACCGGCCAAAAGCAACACCCCTCAATTCCGGAATACGTGCCTATTTCGATAGATTATTTTAAGACTAATCCAGTTCACTTGCCACATTAGGATAACTAGTCAACATACTTCACACAAAGGGTGTTGAATCGGCGCAATTTGAGCCGCGCAAAGAGTGCTAATCAATCGAAAAATTCACAAGAAATAACAATTCTCATATTTTAGAGTTATGTTTCATCGGTAATTCTGATTGATGAGGTGCGATTCAATATGCGCTACGTAGAGCACGCATGCACTAATACCATAAAAGAAACCACATGAGGATTGCTCAAGACCGAAGCTAGATAGTGCTCGAAAACATTAATCAGTATTTTGTAACGAAAATTATACACCAACCTGATATATGTATATATTTTCTGTGAGCACGTGGATGCTCTCGTTCAAGTGCTTTTGTACATATTCAGATTCTTACAACACAATTTGAGTTTTTACATCACGACGTTCTAATGAGGGGTATTCTAAGATGCAACTAACATTTCAGTGTGTTCTAGAAAAAGCACGTGCCAATTGTCTTTGTTTCAGAAATGAATGAAATGGCTGTGGAATTTCGGAACCTCATAAATCAAACTTTTTAGACCTCTCCCGAAATTTATAGAGGTCTTCAGCAGAAATGAAAATCATAGAAGTACTTAGAATTCCTCATTCAATTCCACTATGTTTTGTCCATAACTCCATCTTATTTGCGCGGCTATCTCATGTAGGAGCAACTATCACAATAGGAAAAGGCATCGCTCCACAAGAAATTATTAATGAAGGTGTGGTATCTACAACGATAGGATAAATGATATTTGTAAGGTAAACTTCAAACAGATAACTTTCAAGGCTGATTATTCCAATATGTAATACAACGTCTGATACTGCAGGATATGCTGGCATATTCGTCGATCGACCTGGCCGATGTTCTTCCTCCCTGATGGGAGAGCAAGATCGCAAAGGGGAAGACTTGGAGACAAGACTAGAGAATATTCAGAGCAGAGAAGACGCCTGACTACTGAATCTCCTTCGTCCTTCCCCATTCCGACTGAATCTCCTTCGTCCTTCCCCATTCCGACTGAATCTCCTTCGTCCTTCCCCATTCCGACTGAATCTCCTTCGTCCTTCCCCATTCCGACTGAATCTCCTTCGTCCTTCCCCATTCCGACTGAATCTCTTTCGTCCTTCCCCATTCCTTCACTATTTGATACTCGCATCTTCCAGTTCCATTCAATATATTTCTTCTCACTTTATGCATCGATCGTAACACGAATTACACCGTTTTGAATCACATTCAAATCAATATTCTTAGCCTCGATTCGGTAATCGGCCAAGCGTCGTTACAATAGCAAGAAAAGCCCGTAGTTGCACACTAATTGTAAGAATAGATTGATTAAACGTATATTATAAATAAGACGAATTGAGATCGTAATGGGGGATGGGGAATAGGAGGGAGAATCGGGAAGAGGCCTAACAACGTAGAAAGCCCGTGAAATAGGTTATAAGTAGAGTGCGGAGAGGAAGAGGAAGAGGAAGACTCTGCCGCTCTTTCGAGGGAGAGAGCGAGGAATGAGGAAGAGGGAGGGGAAAGTGCAAAAAGAAAGTGCAATGCGATTTTAGAGCGTTTTTTGAGCGCATTTTAAGTCATTTTGTGGAGAACTAGTTTAAATATGGTATTAGGATACGGTTAGATGCATTTGCATGAAATTTTGACTTGATTTTCACATTAGAAAGTTTTACGAGACTGGTCTTCCGGAATACTTTCCCCACCCTCTCATTCTTCCGGAAGAGAAAATTTCATTCCTCGTCGAACAGAGCGGTCTTCCCTCTTCCTCTCCGCTATCTAGTTATAAGACAAGGAAACAATGGGAACATCCTAATACTGGGAGGGAATCGATAGTCCCTGATGGAAGAGAATGGGGATGGGAGGGGTTTAGGGTGATTGGGAATCGAGGGATTCCTTGGAAGTCTTCCTGGATGACTTGATGTCCTTGTAGTACTGCTGCTGTTGCTCACTCTTCGCCCACCACTCAATTCATTCCTCTCCCACTGACTAAGAAGACTCTCCTACCTGGCAATCTGCTGTTCCCCACACGGAGAAAGTGATGCAAGGGAGAAGGGCGAAGACTGTCGAGATGTAGAACACCAGATTCCACTCCTCTGCGGATTGATTCTGCAGAAGGGAAACATTGAATGAAAGGGAATGGAATAGTGACCTGGACGATCCATTTAGTGACAATGGGATTGACGATGCCCGATGAAGCGACGAAGAAGAAGGCAAGACCTGAGAGAGGAAGGATCTGGGGAATCAAAGGGGGACTATCGAGGGAGAGACAAAGGCACTCACAAATATAGAGAGTACTCGTTCGTTTTCGTTATCCGAAAGAATTCAAATGAATGGGTTAGAGGAAGGATGAATCTGACCCGTGACAGCTCCAGAGTAGGCAGGGGCGATGGCCACGAGAGCAGCCTGACAACCAGGAGTGTGCAGACCTGAAGGGAGAGATGGAATGAAGAGAACAACTGGAGGGGCTGCGATATCCACGATGCGCCCTTTTTCCCGTTTTGTTCAATGATATTTTATACAAATATTGTTCTCGACTTGTGTGTAAAATTTTATTTTATTTTTTTCTACATTTCATTGTTGAAATAGAATTTTGTATTTCGAGATTCATATCAGGCCTCTCATGACAGAATCGGGACAAATCGGCATTTTCAGTTGACATTCAAATTTCGGAAAATCTTGATTATTATGTGTATATTTAGTGCTTGCCTAGACTAGACTATAATTTTTACACTATAAAACCAATAATTTTGGAATCCACATCGAGAAAACTAAATCTACACCTCGATACCACTGTTTCTCTCGTAGAGTTGCTAGAATTTTGAATACCCTTCCCTCTCATGTATTGTCATCACCTAGTATTCATGTTTATAAAAAGAGATTAAGAGCCCTAGAATTTGATTTCAGTAAATATATTTTCCAATAATATCCTCTTCCTCGCACCACTATTTCCCATTAGCGTATCTCTTCACCTACCCTCATCCTCGCCCCTCTCCATAGAGATCTTCTGACACTGGTTCTCGGAGCAGAGTCTACCTGGTCTACCCGAGTGCCTCCTCCTCGGTATCCTTCCCATCAGACCAGACGAAGACAGATGAGACCAGTCGATTAGATCTTCACTTTTTTATTGCACCCCCCCCCCCCCCCCCCCACAAATATTGCCCTTCCTCCTCAGTGCGAGGAGAGTCATACTGTACCATATCACATAATTAATTATTCGTCTCTCGTTGCGCCGTAGAGCGTAGATAAAATATATATATATAGACTAAAACCGACGTTTCAGATTTTTTAGATGCGCTGCAGCCGCAGCAGCAGGCTGCTACAACCTTTAGAAGTATGGAATTGGTTATTGATGTTTCTATCAAAAAAAGTGGTGGCATTTGCTCACAAAAGTGTTTCCGTGATCACATGAACGATTTTGGCACTCGTTCTTTATTTTTCACTTTTGCGACCGTTGCAGCAGGCACATGTCGGACCACTTTTTAATTTATAAGTTGAACAGTCATTTTTTGCACCAAACCAAACTTTCCCAGTTTGTAGAGCTTGAAATTCTGCATCTACCACATTTTTCCTTGATTTTATCTCGGTGGTCCTGGTACATTCTCAAGCCGGCGAAAACCTCATAACGGGCTGCACGGCCTACCTGCAGTGTAACTGAGTTCTACAAGTCGCAAGTTCGAACCCCAGCCGTGGCAGACACTTTTTTGCCATTTGATAACATCGAGAAAGAAAGTCGGGAAGTATTACGGATCATATGAATGAGCAAAATATATGGCAAAAACTTGGCTGCTGTGGCTGGGGTTCGAAATTGCGACTTGTAGAACTCAGTTACACTGCAGGTAGGCCGTGCAGCCCGTTATGAGGTTTTCGCCGGCTTGAGAATGTACCAGGACCACCGAGATAAAATCAAGGAAAAATGTGGAATACGCAGAATTTTAAACTCTACAAACTGGGAAAGTTTGGTTTGGTGCAAAAAATGACTGTTCAACTTATAAATTAAAAAGTGGTCCGACATGTGCCTGCTGCAACGGTCGAAAGTGAAAAATAAAGAACGAGTGCCAAAATCGTTCATGTGATCACGGAAACACTTTTGTGTGCAAATGCCACCACTTTTATTGGCGAATACCTCTGCAACTAATTTCCTGCTTCTCAAGTTTGCAGCAGCCTGCTGCAGCTGCAAGGTACAATGCGATCGAACCGAGCAAGGAAAATCTTCTAGACCCCATACCCATACTAAAAAACTATTAAAATTAAATATTTCCATTTTCAATGTCAACAATGTCCCGATTCTCTCGTGAGAGGCCTGATATCCTTTTATTTCACGCTTTACATCGCAAAATAATGCTATTATCTACTAATCAATCTATCTAAATATCAGTTAATATTCTGGACTTTAAATCCAGCAACCCGAGTTCGAATCTAGGTAGAACGTATCATTTTTGCAGGATTTTTCTCCACTTGCCGATTGATTTTTTAAAATAATTTCGAAAGAGTATTAGCCATTTCCTTGTCGATTGAAGTTATTTGTATGTCTATAATCCGCAAATCGAAACAATTTCCTCACCAGCGAAGAACATGGACAGACAGAGGAAGAGAACTGCCAGCCAAGCATGAGACGCGTCCAGAAGAGTTGTCGCGTACAGGAATACACCCAGACCCAGTGAACCGATGCCATTGAGAAACTGGAAGAAGAAGGAGATTAACGAGATTGAGATCTCTCTCTCTCTCTCTCTCTCTCTCTCTCTCACCTTGCAGATTGCAGATGCACTCCATCTCGTGTGTTTCTTCAGCCACGAATCACAATAGGAAGAGAGGATCTTGGCGATCCAAAGGGCGAGAGTGGGAAGGGAAGAGAGGAGTCCGTTCGTTGTCGCCGTGTAGTGATGAACGTCGTGCAGGTAACTGAGATCAAGAGGAGATCAGGGAGATCAGGATCGCCCATGCTGACAAGGATGGAATGGCTGACCTCGGGAGGAACATAATCATGGTCATCAGGGGGAATTCATGGCAGACAACAGCAACGACAGCAGACCAAACTGAGCCAGAGAGGAGGATTCTCTTCCATGGAACCTCAATTGAGCGGTGTCTACTAGAATTCATTGAGAGATGCCATCCACTCGTTCCTTCTAGAATTTCCATCTCTATTTCCTCGTACCTTCCTCTCGTTCCTCTTCTTCCCACAATCTTCCACTGCATTGGCGAGAGTGATGAACTTGAGTTCTCCTTCCGAAATGCACGACTGAATGGAGACCATTTCATCCCTCGCTCTCTCTTTCCATCTCTCACCAGTTTCGAGGGCTTATCCGCTCCCAAGAAGAGATAGATGACGATGAAGAGGACTCCTGAAGAGAGGGAAGATTGGATGGAGAGAGATCAAAGATCAGAATGACCTGCGAAGGCAGAAAGAATGAAGATGGCAGGCCATCCTCCGAAGAGAGTTGACTGGCAGAGGGCTCCCGCCACTGGAGTGATCAGAAGAGTTCCTGAGAAGAATCGAGAGGGTCCAGGGGAAGACAGGAGGCAATATTCAATATACTATTACAGATAGATCATGAATTCCCCAGGAGAAAGCAATATAAATAAACAGTAACGATATTCGCTTCCTTTGAATCTTCTCTACTCACCGAGTTGTCTTCCTCCCGTCGCAATAGAAAGGGCGTAACTTCTCTCACTCACGGGGAACCAACGAGTGAGCAGCGAATTCACTGCCGGCTGATGAACAAAGGAATTACTGTAGGCAATGAGCATCTCACTCTCAATCCCCTCTAATGATAACGTCCATGATACCTGAAGGATGGCATCAGAGAGACCAATGAGGAAGCGAGCGAGGACTGCCCAGTAGAAGCTGAAGAGAGGATGAGAGAAGGAGGGGGGAGGGAAGGAGGGGAGGGAGGGAGAGAAGGACCTTCGTCTCACCTGGTAGTCATAATGGGAATCATCATAGTGGCGACGACAGCAATGGCCACTGATCCGAGTATCATCCATCTGGAAGGAGAGAGAGAAGTGAAGAGAGGACAAGAGAATCAGGAGAGAGGAAGGATGAGAGGATAGATTAATCATGATGGAAGCGAGAGTTAGGGAATCACACTATTATGGAAAGCAGTTATGATATCTATGTTCAGGACGGGTCTATGGATACTCATGGAGAGTGAGAGAGCTGCACTTAGTATTCCTCATTATTTGCGAATTTGCAGTTTTTGTTTGAGGAAACGAAAGCGAATTTCAAACTTGGCATTTAGTTTGTCAGCGAGAACTCCAGTGATGAGCATGAAGAGAAGACCAAGATTGAAGGCAGAGAAGATTATTCCCTGCCAGAGATCAAAGATCAGATTGGATGAAGAGAGAGATGAACCTCCTCCTCGGGAGTCCAATCTACTAGATCGGCGTGTCCTTCCAGTCGAATAAATCCCGTTTCGTTGGCTGGCGAGAATCCATCGTCTGAATTCAAATTATCGATCGATGCTGATTCATCTCCTCTCTCTGCCATCTCATTCATCTCACCGTAGTTCCTCTCCTGTTCCGTCTCATTCGTATTGATCATACACACCACTGACATAGATAGATTGCAGTTCATCATGTGGATACTGTAATAGAGACTACCATCGACAACTGAGTGTTCAACTCACGCAGCGAAGCAAATGCAGAGGAGAATGGCAGTGAGAGAACGATAGGAGGGGAACCTGGAATGGACACAGTAGACTAGTCTTCATTCGTAAGTGATCATCAGAGGAGAATTGAATGGGTGATACCATCGATGAGGTGGAGAACGAGGAAGAGGAGGAGAGAGACCAGGGAGAGAATCGGAGATTGGATGGACGGATGACATTCGAAGGAGTTGCTCTGCAAGGGAGGAAGGGTTGAATGAGAGAGGAGCGAGTCCAACCATTCACTCCCAACACAACGAACACTTCTAAGCCCGCTTTACCCAAACAGAACGGAAGTCTAGGGGAGAAACAGAGACTGTTGGAGTGGGGAACTCGAAATGATTGGATGGAAGGAATGAGGAAGGGTGAATATCAGGGAAGATCAGAGTAGAGATGGATGGGAAGAGGAGGGTCACGTGATAGAGAGGCTACAAGTAAGACCGGAAGAGAAGAGAAGGGAGGAGATGCTTGTGGATGGTTGAAGACAAAGCGAGAAGCTGAGAGGTAGTAGTAGACTCCTACTCAAACAGATCCACATTATCGTCCTTCTCTCCTCAGGGCAAGAGAGAGAGAGGGAGGTTACGATGGATAGGTTGAAGAGATGGCAGAAACTGGTTGACCTCGTATTCCATGATCTCAAGTGCAACTTCATCGACAACTACTGTAGAGTTGATAGGTATTCGTGCTTTCGTTAGTTTCCTTTAGATCAGAGCTCTGCGGCAAAACCTACTTTCGGAAAAAAAGCGTTCGAGTTTCGGTAAATTTACTTGCAAAAAAATTTCAACGCAATTTCGTGTCAATATTCAATTTTTTATACAATTTCGAACTTTTTTTAAAAATTATTGATAGATAAAATCTAGAACCTGATTATTACCTACATGAGATTTAAATTCTTATTAGAAGAATTGTTGCGTCGTTAAAATACCGCGGCAAAATTCGATACATATTTTTGAAGCTTTAGATCTCGAGATGCTTAGTTTACTAAATTTCCTATCGTAAAACTGATGCAGGAAAAATTGATTTGAGATTTTTGACCGGTACCGCTAATCATTCCACTACAAATTGACACAAAATAAAGCAAAATTTCTTGAACGGTAAACCTTTGCAGTACAGCTCTGCGTTAGATAACGAGAACAATTTGGAGATCATGAGTTGTAAATTCGAAAAAGAAACTTATAATATTTGAAAGCCGAGTGATCACGATGGTGTTACAACGATGAATTTGATAAGATAGGAAAGGAGTGAAATAGAGGAAGGTGAAGAGTATGAAGAGGGAGGATCTCTCCTTTCTGCTCCATTCACCATCTGAGACTACCCCTCTGCCCCCCTATATATTTACCCTGAGGGTCGATCGAGGGAGCAATCAGAGTCTGTTTAGAGAGGGAAGAGAAACACTGATTAATCTACGAGTTACGCAGTGATACTCCATCCTCCATCCACTCACTCTCTCACTCCCTCTGACGATCTCGTGAAGAACGAAACCTGAAGAGAGAATGGGAAAGAGAGAGAGGAGAGACTGCATTGATGATGGATACTCATCAGAGATTAATGAGACGGACGGTGATACGAGAAGGAACATGAGGGATTAGAAGGTACGGAAGGAGGAAGATCTCCCTCTCACTCAGTCACTATAGTGACCCATCGAGTGAGGAATACTGTAGGAGGAAGGTACCCTCTCAGTCATATCCATTCTCGATCCTCTCTTTATCCATTGCCATTGGCGACTCTCAGTCGACTCCGCCCATGTAATCTAGCCCTGAGTGGTAATTACTCTTACTTACTGTATCTCTCCCTCCCTTCCCTCCTCTCCCCCCCCCCCTCTCTCTCTCCTCATCATGACCTCTCACCCTGGGGGCAACTCCATCTCACACACTATCAGTTTGTCCTTCCACTTCTCTCTTCCGGTTCTTCAGGAGGGAGAGGGGGTTCAAGCCCTCATCAGCCATCAAAGACAAACGAAGGATCGAGTAGACCAGAGAATTGTATCAGCCACTGTGTCCCATTTGTGCCAAGGGAGTGAGTGAGGGATGGATGGTTGAGGATGAGAATCCTCCTTGTGATAACCATTCCATGCTTCGTTACCTCATTGTCGGTCATTCTCATTGTTCTGATATCTCATCGTTTACTTCCTTCCTCTTCATCATCTTCCTTCCTCTTCGACCTCTTCGACTCTCGGTCACCTTCTCCTTCACTCCTTCTCTTCACCAACTGTTGAGGTAATCCTCTCCATCCTCCACTGATTTACTGCCAGACGCATCAAAGTCGACAATGAGGGAGAAGTAGAGAGAAGTGAAGGATTGAAGAATGAGAGACAGCGAAATTGCAGCATCCTCATTAATCACGAATCCTTTTCTCAGCTGAGTGCATCTCAAAAAGTCAGTCCTCGATGGTCCAACCCATCTACCGTACTCTTCGGATGTTCAAAGAGTGACGAAGAAAGGTCAACGATTTGTTAAAGGGACTCGTCTCTTCCGTAAATACGGGGTCTATTTGAGAGTGGAAGTGCATCGTGCAGTGATCGGACGGCAGATGAATCTCCCCCATCCCTCTCCCCCCTCCCCCCCTCCATTCCTCCCTCTCGACCATCTCTGAACCTCCACTTCTCAAACTCCGTCAAACACTCGACTGCAGTGTCTTCTGCACTGCACGTTTCGTCAATTTTGATAGTTGGAGTAGAGAGTAAACGGAGTGAGATGAAGTAGAATTGAATGGAGATCCAGCCATGTTTCACCAACGGATTAGAAAGAGAAAAAACAAAAACATCAGAGAAGAAGCAGATGAAAACAGATAAAGAAAGGAAGGTAGATGATTAGAGCGAAGTCACCAAAATAGCCAACGTTGAAATCAACATTCGAAGAAGGAAAACTAGAATTGAGGAGGAAGATTTCCTACTACATAACTCCGCTCAAAATTCAGTATTTTGATCGGAACTACTGAATGCCATTCACATCCCTCATACTCAAAATGGGAATCAAAAATCAATGGAATCAGCGAAAAATTCAAATTTGTTTATGCGTCATCGTTGTAAGCTGACGTATAAAGAGCAGACCGAAGTCGACATGACTCATATTCCACTCGATGGTGAGAAGTAGCCCCAATCTATCAAGTGACTCAATGAGCAGAGGTCATTCATTAGTCTCTCTACTCCATTCTTCTCACACAAATCTACTTTCTCAGCTTTGCAAGTTTGTATGCTTATCTGCGAGAAATTAAGAGGGGACGAAGATCATCGAGAACTTTCCCATCTACTACAAAGTACACACAATTACCATTATTGGAGGATCGAAAAAATGTATTCGCGTTACTACTAATAATGACGAAATGTTGACCAAAATTTAATTTTCACTGTTTACTCACTCAATTACAAAGTGGAGTAATGTAAGGAGTGGATCATTTGGATCTCCCTTTACGGTTTGCTTTGATGACGTTCACATGCTTTGAGGGGGGTCTTTTTCAACGGTCCTTTGTTCCCTTCTCTCAGTCTCTTCCCATTTCCTGACCGTGTGCCCCTCCCGGACGGATCAGCTAACCGAAATGCAAACATTGACCGATTCCATGCTGAACGCATCGTCACTAACGAGAGTAAAGGAGAGCCGTACTCTTTGAGCTACGGACGGAACAGAGTAATGAGGATGCTTCCTGGTGCCATTGGAGACGACCAATCTACAGATGGAGAAGAAGAGAGAAGATAGAAGGAGAGAGAGTGAAGATAGGGGAGAGTTAGAGAGAGAAGGGAAGACGAGAGTGGTACTGCTCTCTCTTCCTACTCTCATCTACTACCGTCTCCCCTCAGGGCAAACAGTATTCGAAGAAGAAGAAGAAGAAGAAGTTATCAGACACGCAAATAGAAGATTGACTCACCAGTATCACAATCCATGATGGAGATGGACGTAGAAGGGCAGACAGGTCAGAGGACGAATGAGGATGCGGAATGGGAAGGGGAAGGGAGGCGTCCGGGTGTCTGTTTCCCCATTCCACCCCCCCCCCCCCCCCCTGATACCCAACGAGAAGCAAGGAGAGAGTTAGTGAAATGGAGAGAGTGAGAGTGAGAGAGAGGGGAGAAATGGGAGAGTGGAGAGAGAGATGAGGAGATCTTCTTCGTCTTTCGCTCCTCCTCCATCCAATTCTGGTCAGTCTACCCTCCCTAGAAGGTGTCTCTCTCTCCTCTCCTCCTCCTCATCATCATCATCAGATCACTCATCGGATACATTACAGTACCACTCTTCTATTCTTTCTCCGCCCCAATAACCGGAACTTGGTGCCCCTCCCTCTCTTCCCTCCAGCTCCATCGAGTATATATAGAAGATCACGTCTTCTGACTCCTCATCATTAAACTGACCTCTTCCTTTTCTTAAGTCTTCAGTACTCCTCGAACTCTGCTCTTCATTCGTTTACTCAGTATATCCCTACTGAGCATTCCTCGATATCCCTTACTCTTCCATCTCAATCACTTCATCTATTTGTCTCTCTTAGCTGCACGCTTCACCCTTCGTTCATTCGAATTCCATTCCCTTCAGTCTCTTCCATTTCGCGTTCCGCCAACTTTATTCACGTATTTTCGTTGTTATATTTCCGCTCTTTAGCGATGTGCGGAATCTGGGCACTCGCTGGCGGCGCCACAACTTCCTCTGAGGTCAGTTTACGATAAGTTTCCTTTGTACGACTGGAGTACTGTAACCGACTCATCTCAGGTTCACAAGGAGCACACAGATGCATTCATGAAGATCGTCGGACGTGGTCCTGATCTGACGGTGCTCGAGAAGGTCGCCCCCAATGTGCATCTTGGATTCCATCGATTGGCCATCGTGATGGTTAGTGGTGTACTTGGTGCAGCGAGTGCATACAACGGAGACGACGTTTCTCAAAGTGCAGAAGAGAGAGAGAGAGAGAGAGAGAGAGAGAGAGAGAGAGAGAGAGAGAGAGAGAGAGAGAGGGGGTCCAGCTGATTTCTCCCGTCCTCGAGATGCACTTTCTGACGACTCTCGTTCATCGTGTGATGGATGACAATTGGAAGGAGAGGTCGAAGATCGAGGGGAAATACAGGAGCCCCCATTGAAATTAGGAAGGAGTTCGGTGGCAGTTTATACAACTTCCTTATTGGAAGGATGGACTCAAGTCATCATTAACAACAGGAAAAAATTAGGAAGGGGAGTTGGATGGAAGATCTACTACTGAAAGGAGGTATGGGGATGGAAGAGTGACTGGTCACTTTGGAATGAGCATGGAGAGGAAAGAGACTCTCGATTAGCCAGTCTATGATTATATGCTCTTAGTGCTTCTTCTCCCCTTCTCATTCATTGAATGACCAGCTGTCTCTTACACTCATTTCTACTGATTGCTTCCACTTAATCACACGAGTTAGCACCTAGCCAAGGACCGAGAGTAGTTGAAGGAGAGAGACACTTTTGATGTCTGTTGAGAAGGAGAGAGACACTTTTGATGTCTGTTGAGAAGGAGAGTGAGGGAATGGGTCATCCCCGTAGTTTATGGCCATCTCTCGTTTCTCTCCTTTTGAAATCTAAGTGGAACAACGTTCACTTCGGACGCAAACAGAAACGGTTCGGACCATTGTTTCTAAATCTGGAGAAGATGAACCCCAGACGGAGTGGCGACGGAGAAGAGAGAAGGGAGAGGGAGAGGGAGAGGAGAGGGGGAGAGGGGGGGGGAGAGGGGGAGAGGCTGTTTGATGAGATGAGAACAGTCAGGGAGATCGAGCATGCAATTAGTCATAGAGGAGACGATGACGAAACCTACGACGAGGAACGAAGAATGGGTGTATTTGCGCGAAAGCGTGCCTGTCAACAAATCAAAGTGGTCTTCATTCAAAACAATGGGTAATTTGAGTAGGCAAGAATATCAAAATCCATTACAAATCGGAAAAGCTCGGTAGAAAAGAAAAGGAGTTATCGAATATGATATTTGTTTTTTCAAAATTTGGTAACTAATGTTCGTATTGCAGCCAGGGGATCAGCCATCACAGCAACCAATTGTGGGAGAGGACCTTGCTGTGGTCTGCAATGGAGAGATATACAACCATAGACAGATCAAGGTAAGCATCCCTCATCGGATACCCGAGATGCAAGACTCTCCCTCTCTCTCCAGGATGAATTCCCTCTCTCGAATGTGCGCAATGGAGGATCTGACTGTGCTGCCATCGTCCATTCTTTCGTGGGAAACAAGGGTGACCTCAGGTGACTACCGTACTCCCTTTTATCCAGAAGGGACGAAGAATCAATCAATGGATCTCAGGGCAACATGTGCTTCCCTTGACGGAGTCTTCGCTTTCGTCATGGCTGATCAAGAGAAAGTGTACATCGGGAGAGATCCCATGGGAGTCCGTCCGCTATTCTACGGATTTGCACATGACGGTATACGGTAGTCTCCATTGAGGAGTGACTTTATTCTCCTCTTCAGGGGCTCTGGTCATTGGTTCCGAAGTGAAGTGCATCTCTTCGTTGGTGGAGAGAATTGAGTATTTCCCCCCTGGAAGCTGTGCCACTTTCACTCCTAGTGCCAAGATGAGATCTCTTCAGGTAGAGATGGAATAGGAGATGGAAGGGAACGAGCCATCCTTCACTCAATCACATCCATCCAAACATCTCATGAATGATTGCAGATACTCAAGTACTGGAGTATTCCCACTATCGCGGACAAGTTCGTCTCGATGGATGCAGCTCAGGTTTGCCATCTCCTTCTGAATCTCTGTCGTCCATCGTCATTTCATTCCTTCAGATGCTCATCCGTGACACTCTCATCCGATCAGTCGAGAAGAGACTCATGGGAAATCGTCACTTCGGTTTCATGCTCTCTGGTGGTCTCGATTCCTCTCTCATCGCTTCCATCGCTACCAGATTTCTCAAGCACACTCCCGTTAGTTTCCCCCCTCTCGAATACGACGTCATCTTACCAACTCTTTCTGTATCCCCCTTGAAAGTCTTCGAGGAACAGATGGAAGATGACTTTTCCTTCAGCACGCTTTCTCCGTTGGATTCGAGGATTCTCCGGATCTGGAGCATGCTCGTCAAGTGGCTGAATATCTCTCCATCCCCCATCACGTACTCGTGATCACCCCTAAACAATGCATCGACATCATCCCTGGTATGAATCCCCCCTTCAATGGCCCCTTCCACTCTCCGCATCCCTTGATGGATCGATGATTGCAGAGGTAGTCAATGCCCTGGAGACCTTCGACCCTCTCATCATCCGTTGTGGAATTGCCCATTATCTGCTGTGCAAGCACATCGCGGAGACGTCGGAAGTCAAGGTGCTCCTGTCGGGTGAGATCATTCTCGTCAAGAAGGTCCTCCATTATTCATTGTCTTATCTCCAGGAGAGGGAGCAGATGAGTTGTTCGGATCGTATGCATACATGCAACGAGCACCCAATGCATTCCATCTCCACAAGGAAATCCTCCGACGACTCACCCATCTACATCAGTACGATGTACTCAGGTACACTCTGATCTACCCGAATACCGTAACCCCTCTCCTCTCTTCAGATGTGATCGATCGACATCTTGCCACGGTCTGGAGATCCGAGTTCCTTTCCTAGACAAGAAGATGATCGATCTAGTGGGAAGACTCCCTCCCACGTATAAATTGATCAAGAGAAAACTGGAGAAGTATCTGCTCAGGTGAAATATTGCGTGCAATATATCAATTGACAAAACGTAGCCTTGTCTAAATTCGTATCCGTAATGTGATTCCTTCTGCAGATCGGCCTTCGAGGGATGGCTTCCATCGGAGGTTCTCTGGAGATCAAAGGAGGGATTCGCAGAGGCATTGGGTACGATAGAATACGATTACTGATGATTGATCTTTGATCTCTAGGCAAGACTGATCTGGGAGAGATCATCCATGAGCACGCGAGCAAAATAATTGAAGAGGAGGAGTACAAGACTCGTCACGAGCGATTCCCCGATAGAACCCCCGAGACGAAGGAGGAATTCTGGTGAGAGAAAACATCTATTCATACCTTCAAACTCCAAGGGGTTGAACTTTTTAACTTTTAGGAACGTTTACTGATCTTTTAGGAATTGAAACGGATTCACACATAATATGATTATACAGATGATTCTTCCTCAGGTATCGATCCATCTTCGAGCAGTGTTATCCTCTCGATAAGATCGCCCATGTCGTGCACACCAAAGTGTACAAGTGAGTTGATTGGAGTGAATATTGGAGAATGAATGAATGATGTTATCAGAACGGCTGCTTGGCATCTGAACGAAGAGAAGGAGAATCTGGCGAAACTTCTAGTGAATTCGGATGATGAATCGAAGAGCGAAGAGGAAATGAGGGAATTGAGAAGGAAGGCAGCAACCACTCTCAATAGTGGAGTCGTCGCATAAGGAATCTGTCCCATCCAAATACCGTATCCACCCCTCCATTCCCATATCCTTCACTTACGTTAATTCGCGGTCTTTCTTTCTTCATCCCCTCCTAAGTTCTTAATTAGCTGCAAATATTCAAGATTCTTCAATCGGGTTGATTCCTCCACTTCGAGCTTGAGATTTCTCTCCATCCTTCGCATCTCCTCAGTATTCCTAGTCGAGATTCCTTTCCCATTTATCCCCGTGTCTGAGTGTCTATTTCATTGGAGAATCCTTCATTGGCACTGTATATAATAGTCGAATTCCCTCGTTATTTAGCTAAGATATCAATATTTATCGAGTAATTTGTATTGCATTGTTTTCGTCAATAAATGCGTAACAGCGCTAAGGTCCAGTGGAAGGTCGTTGATTGGACGAGAAGGAAGAGAAGAGAATAGTTCATCTACAGGACCTTCTACTACTTCCTGGTACAAGTATTCCCTGTCTGGTCTCTCTCCATTCCCCCACTCTCTCTTCTTCTCTGACTGGGAACGGAGATCCGGTTAGAAGAGTCAATGGCTTCCCTCCACTTCATTCTCCCATTGTTTACCAGAAGACAATGGGAAGGGACGGAGTGAACAGGGGAGATCATCCAAGGGGTACTCCACCTCTTCGGTATAGACTATGCCCATCTACTCCCTTTCCCATGTCTAGCGGTATCAAACGAACCTGTCGGGAATATTAAGACAATTTAATCTTATTTTTGCAGTAATTATTCCATAGTTATTACATTCTTAATAGAGAGCCAATTAAACAATGGCAAGAAGAAACTCTCGCCAGAACGAAACGAAATTGAGTACACAATTTATCGCAATGCGAGAACGTTGAGTGATATGATGAGAGATGGAGAACTTCTTTCCATTCTCTATGAATAGATTATCATGGAGGGGGGTCGGGTGGTTCTCTCAATCGGAATTTGACTCGATCTGAGAGGGAATTCGTTTCGCGAGTTTTCCTCTGACGATCTGTCGAAGGAGGAGGAGTCATCTCTCTCCACTTCGACTTCTCGGCCGATCCAGTCACTCTCAATAGATCAGAGATCGAATATTAATGGGTCCATTACAGTACCCCTTGATGGTGATGAAGACTGCCACTGCGAGAATCATCACTGTAAGGAGAGAATCCAGGGGAGAGGGCGGGAGGAGGGGAGGGAGGAGGGAGAAGAGAGGGAGGAAGTATCATACCGATGAGCACGGCGATAATTATTCCCATTATCAGCCATCCACAGTGACAGACGGGAGGAATAGTATTGTTGGAGGGAGCCTGGTAGATCATTAATCACCCATCACCTCTCTCCTTCCCTCTCACCACTCCCGTCTTCTCAGTACTCTCGAGACTGCTCTTATTCAATCTCGTCTTTGCTGAAAGGGATGATAAGGAGATGATCTCCTTCCTCTTCTTACTTCCATCACTTGGTCCCGATCCACTCGATCCCTTCGTCGTACTACTCGCTGAAGGAGTTCCACTCTTCACTGTTGCACGAGGACCAGACGGCTTTGCCACCACCACAGGAACTAGAGATAAGAGGTTAGAGTGCAAAGATCACTTCACCTACCACTCTTCCTCCCGTTGGATGGAGCTGCGATTGGTTTGGCAGTGGAGACAGAATTGCACTTTGCAGTCTTAGCAGTGTCTCTGTTCATAGATCGAATAGTCTTCTGCTGTGCAGCAGGAGTAGACAAGGTTGCAGCAGGTGCAGCAGGGATTGGAGGGACTGCAGCAGGGACCGCAGGGGCTGCAACAATCGGATTGATGGGAGTATGATATTGGGCACTCACGAGCCACTCCGACCTTCTCAGTCGGTCCATCGGAGTCTTTCCCTCCAGTCTCTGATAGTTTCCCTCCCGATCCTTTCCCCTCCGTCCCCTTGAATGGACCATTCGTGTATCTCTCTCTCCTCATACCTTTGAATCTGCTCCTTCCGTTTTTCCTCCTGATCCATCCTTCTTCTTCTCTTCATCCATCTCAATCTTCCTTATCCAATGATATCATTCAATTTCACCTTCGCTTTCTCAATTCTTTCTGTCTTCCTATCCGATTTCTTCTCTGGTTCCTTCTTCTGAAAATTCTCCTCCATATTGAGAAGATGAAATGAATTCGATAGACCTTCGTGTTTGCATTCTCATTTTTCGTTTTCGATTCTTTCTTCTTCTCACTTTTACCCTCAATATTCCTTTCTCTCACTCCTTCTTCTAATTCACTCACCGTCTTCGTTTTCCCTTCAGTCTTCTCAACTTTCAATTGATCAGTTTCTTGTTCTGTCGCCACTGCTTTCGACGAGGTCTAAGATCGATATCCCATACTGTAGGAGATAGCAGGATGATCTACCGGCTTCGCTCTATCATCTCCTTCCTCTTTCCTTTTACAAGCTTTACTTGCTGAATTTGACTGAAGAAATAGATTGGATGCCTGATCTTAGAGTTTGTCAAAATTACCATGGAAATGAGGCCTACATAGGCATGGATGAGGAGAGACCACTCGGGAGGGAAGGAATTGAAAGGAATGAGGAGAAGGGGAAGAAGGAATGACAACGAGCAATGAGATTAGATTAGATTTGCACTTTATTTGCATGAATAAGGAAACAAGACAAACATGGAGAAAAATATATAATATATTTAATTATTCATAAATATTCTCTAATTATTCAATAGTCGCAGCTCTTCGAGTGAGGAATAACTTCCTAGTGGGAAGAATGGGAGTATGAAGAGCGATGGAAGAGGACTCGAGAAGGGATTCCTGACAAGGTGTCCTTGGAGTTTCATAACGAGACCTAGCGCATTCGAAAGATGAGAAAATTCTAAGAACTTCTTTTGTTTTAAAGTTTGCTACACTAGCATGTGGTAGTATGGGCTCATAGTGGGGAAAGGCCAAAACCAGGATATTTCTGAGGCGATGTCCCTAAATTTCCATACAGCCCAGACCTCCACAAGATCGTTTAGCAAATTTGAAAATAGCAGAAGTTCTTAGAATTTTCTCCTCTTCCGAATGCGCTAGATATCGTTATGAAACTCCATGGACCCTCCGCGACGACCCCTTGTGAGAGGAGGAAGAGGAGGAGGAGGAGGGAGGGAGAAGGGGGACTGACCTCATCACTTGCATTTGCTCTGAGGACTGAACAGAGAGTGACGATGAGGATGATCATTGCAGAGGAGCAAAGAATCCTCAACGGGAACTCATTAGATAGGAATGTCATTGATATATCACGGATCTCCTGGAAAATTGCAGGAATCGATGTGACATTTTCTGATTTCGATGAAACAAGCTGGCAAGGTATTCTGAGTGCGAGGATAACGTACTTCCATGAAGTTTCGGGCACTTGCATGTTTAAGTAAGTTATTACATACAATTTTGAAGGGTACCTCGAAAAATGCATCTAGAAAAAATCGTAGTTTCAGAAAGCTATTTTTTCTATTGGGGTGTCCGGAAAGTTCGTATAATTTTTTGTTTTTATTTTTTATTCAATGCTTTACAATTCTCAGTGACCAATGTATGCCCCCTTCTTTCTCACTACCTCCCTCCAGCGATTGGGCAGGGTCTCGATTCCTCTCTTCCAGAATTCGGGTTTCTTCGAGACCGCCCAGTTCACGGAAGCCCTCACAACTTCATCTCGATTCTTGAACTTCTTTCCTTTGCAGAAGTCAGAGAGAGAGCGGAAGCAGTGGTAGTCGCATGGGGAGAGATCCGGGGAATACGGTGGATGGGGAATCCTCTCGATCTTCAGCTCGTCCATTTTCTTCTGGGTCATCTTCGCTCGATGTGGGCGAGCATTGTCCATCAGAAGAAGAATTTTGCCTTGGTTCACGAGTCTGGGAGGGACTCTGATCGCGACATCTTGCAGTTGTTCAGAGAAGAGGTCGGCATTGATGCTGGTGCCAGGGGCGAGGATCTCCCAGTAGATGGGACCGAGCACTGAGAAGAAGAAGCAGAGGAGTTTCTTCTTTCCGTGCTCTTCCTTCTTCGGGACGGGCGTGGGCTTCTCATCTGCATCCACCCATTGCAGTCTCCTCACAGGGTTATCGTACGTGATCCACTTCTCATCTGTAGCGATGATGGAATTGACCCATCGAAGATTGGATCTACGATGGAGTAATTCCCGACAGACTTGAACACGATTTTTCAGCTGTTCGGGGGAGAGGTCATGGGGAATCACTTGTGGGAGTTTCGGCTTCTTCCCAGATCGATGGAGGATATCGGACACCGTTGATCTGGGAGTACCAGTATCCTTCTTCAACTCACGCACACTGGCCATGGGCTTGCGCTTCAGTGTGCGGAGAACGAGAGGCTGATCGAGGGAGGGAGGGCGTCCAGAGCGGGGTTGATCATCGAGACCAAACTCCCCTTTCTTGAAGCGGGAGAACCACTTATAGCAGAAGGGTATGGAGGGGGCGTCAGCTCCTTCCGACTGGGCCAGGGCAGAGTGGGCCTCCTTCACGGATCGGCCAAGGCGGTAGTAATGAAGTAAAACTGCTCGGAGGTAGAGATGGGAGTCCATCACAAGAATCAGTGTAGCAACTAGGAGACTGATTAAATCCTCTCACTACTCAACGTCAGAATGATGCAATACATTGTTGACAAACAGATTGCGCAATCACTGCGTTTCATCGCGAACTGACTTTTTTCCGAAGCATTATATTACAACTTTCCGGACACCCCAATAGTAACACGTACTTTTTTACAAAAAAAACCACTGAGACTTTATTTGCATACATACAATTTATCTTCATCTTCGTATGTCCAGAAAAGTGTTTTATTACAATGTGGTACCGTTTTCGAAATTTTTTTCTGTTGAGTGAACGAATTATCGTGCTGATTGTGATTCCACGATAGAATTGAAATCTCTGATAGTTAATTGGCCATAATTCGAGTATCGACATGCTACTGCTCAGTAGGGGGCTAATCCCATCTGGGCTAATCCGAATAAATTTTTTGATGTTTTTTCGCTTCAAATTAATCAAATTAGAAAAGTGAATCTTGCTTTCGGTAGCTTTCGAATACCGTTATAAAAGTTACGGTTGAAATAGCATCACTAGGAATAGTAGAAATCAGAATCTGTAATAAAATTGGAACGATCAAGGGAAAGTTTTCGACAACAGCCTACTCCAACATGTTTCAGCGAACTCAGAACACAAAAATTTTAATTGTCGCTAACGGGCCTCGCTTTCTTACGGTGTTACTTCCGATATAAAAATAGCAAAATCTTACCCGATTACAGAAATGATTATAAGCATTACGACTTTCTCCATCGCAGTTTTGTTGATAGGAGAGAGAAGGACTGAAATGAATGAATTGAGCAGAATGAGCGATGGAATACAAATCTCCCTCCTCTTCTTCTTACTGTTACTATGGCGAGATGAAAATGAGCACGGAGATGGAAGATCGAAGAGGAATGAAGGATATTCGAATGAGGAAGGGGAGAATGGAGACTAGGACTACAGAGAAGAGATCCTTCCCACTGTGGAGTCCATCCAATTATGGTAATGGACGAGAAATGATTTCCTTTTCACACCCTCTCATTCAGGATTCCTATTATGATGAGTTCAGCATGAAATATTTGATCATTTTATTAGACATTTTTCTTGTCGATTACTTGTATAGATAGTTTCCTGGCGAAATAAACAATGAATGAATACAAAGAATATTTTCAAAAATACGAAAGAGTCGAGAGACAGCCATACGAAATTCAGGTTTCGCAGCTGAATCAACAAGTGTTTTCGTTGGAGTGCGCCACTTAGATTTGTCTCCTCTGCTGGAAGAAGGGAGGATTGCGGGATTTTCTTCGACGGTTTTCCCTCCCCGTGGCTCAGCTCATTCGCACGAGTGACACACCCTTGCACACTCTCATCCCTCCACTCGAGGTCACTCCTCTCTACCTACAAACTACGTCGTGTCCCTTCCACCTTATCAGACCACTCTCTATCTATGTTCCTCCCCTCTTCTCAATCTCGCTTGTTTTCTGCCCAACGTGATGTGATCAAAAGTTTCGTGATTTCCTCGGATTCTCATCTCGTCTCAGTGCACGACCTATTATTTTTGCTTGAAACCTCATCTGAATTTATAATAGAGAAGTAAAGCATCCGTTGTGGAATGGAAACTTCCTCAGATGACTTCCAATCGTCTCTTCGATGCAGTCCTCTTTGACATGGGAGGGGTTCTCATGCATGCTCCTCCTTTCTTCTGGAAAAGTCAGATGCTCTTTGATCTTTTAGCGGGAAAGAATAATTGCAGAGCTTGAGAAGAGGATGGGACTGAAGGAGGGATCATTGATTGAGACGTTGAATGGTGAGATCTCGATTATTCGGGGGTACGACATTTCCGCAACGGAGCGCCGTTCGCTTGAGAGTTGGCGTAGCAACTTGGGAGTTGTTTCACTGTTACCAGTATGTGCTCCATAGAAACCCATAACTGGAAACAAAATGTACATATGCTAATGTATGGGAGCACATACTGGTAACAATGAAACAGCTCCCAAGTTGCTACGCCAACTCTCAAGCGAACGGAGCTCCGTTGCGGAAATGTCGTACCCCGATGATTCCCCGTGTCTCTTTGTCTTCCATTGAGTGCGAATGAATTGCAGGAGACGAAGATGCCCTCCGTGCATTCAAATTGATGGAATGCGGGAAGTTGAATGCAGAGGACTTCGAACCACTATTCACCTCTCTCTACAACAAACGAGTGAGAATCACTCTGCATGGAGTCGCTCCTTCATTCTCTCTTCATCTCTTCTTCAGAATGGCACTCAACTGGAAACTCTCAAAGTGTTCAGTGGGGGTCGACTAAGAATGGAGCAGATTCTCTTCCCCGAGATGGTCAATGCTGTCAAGGTGAATGGACTTTAATTATCTATCGTAAACAGTTCTCAGAAACGCAGAAATCCTCAACTTGTAGTGTTCGATAAGGGTACGATGTAGTGGTTGTAGTGAGAGGTAACCTTAGATGTTGTCATACCAAACTGAATGTTGAGGTGCTCAAATCGGAGGGGCTCAAAGTGGGTCTCATCACAAACAACTCGTGGCTGGATCGATCTCACTCACGAGACACCGTACCCAAAGGTGTCTACTCTTTTTGCTTGCTGAGTATTCCTTATCTGTAGTAACAACAGCAGTGAAATACCAGAGAACGAGTACAGAAGGGACGCAGCGACTAACGTTGCAGATTTCTACAAACTCTTCGATGTGGTGGTCGAATCGTGTAAAGAAGGAGTGAGGAAACCAGATGCTCCCATCTACGAGAGGGCAGTCGAGAGAATGAAGGTGAGTGGAGAGAGAGAGGAGATGGAGGAAGGAGAGAGATGGCAGGTCCCAGCCACTCGATGCATATTCCTCGATGATCTGGGAGTCAACTGCAAGACTGCTTCCAGACTCGGAATGAAGGCCATCAAGGTATTCCACTCTCCATCTCTGAGTTCAATCAACGCAGTGAGAATGTCGATGAGTTGTTTCCTTCCCAGGTGAGTGATCCTTCTTCGGCCATTCGTGAGGTGGAGTCTCTTCTCTCGATCTGTCTCTCTGTTCCACCAGAAACACGCCCTCTGCTTCCCCGTACGTTCCTCACTCCTAATCTGAATTGAAGATATAATCGAAATAAAATCTGATGGTTGTTTCATTCGAGTTCTCTATTAATATTTTTAAAAATAAATAAATTATAGGTGAGAGAGTGGACGAGACCTCTCTCCGTCAATTCCTAGCCAAGGAACTGGGAGTTATCGCAGGAAGACCCGAAGATTTCGTGCTCAGGAGGTGATCTTTAATCTTTGGGTTTCTTAATCATGGAAATTCAGATTTGGACATGGTCAATCCAATCCCACGTACTACGTTCGATGTGGAACGAAAGAACTCGTTCTGAGGAAGAAACCAGTGGGGAAAGTACTCCCGAAGGCACACCAAGTAGATAGAGAATTTAGGGTACGGATTACTGTATACTGCGTGTATGATTACTGTAATATTCAGAGGATGAGAAAGTTGCAGGTGATCAAAGCTCTTGGAGTTACACCGGTGCCGGTTCCCAAGGCTCATCTCTACAATGAGAGGTGAATAGATTACAGAGAAAGATCAAAGATCACGAGAGAGCATTTCAGTGTGTTGGATAGTCCCTTCTATGTGATGGATTACGTGAGAGGGCGATTGTACCTCGACCCAGCCATCCCTGGAGTATCCGTAGAACAGAGGTACCCAATCGATAAACTACAACTTTTCAAATTCCAAAAAAAACACCAGAAAATAATGAATTCATCGAGTAGCTCGGGTAATCTCTTTCTGTCGAATCTTGCAATTAAACATTTTAGATAACTTGTAATCT
This sequence comes from Pristionchus mayeri, assembly GCA_036245805.1. Lineage (NCBI taxonomy): Eukaryota > Metazoa > Nematoda > Chromadorea > Rhabditida > Neodiplogasteridae > Pristionchus > Pristionchus mayeri. The sequence goes on from BTRK01000006.1 coordinate 29,385,624, forward strand.
ACCAAGAATGTAACTAATTCCAATTCAGGAGAGGATTGTGGAAGGAGGCCATTCAGAATCTGGCTCACATCCACAAAGTCGACGTCGATAGAATTGGATTGGGAGATTATGGAAGGAAGGGTCAGCTTCTTCCATTGATCTACTTCGATCTCTCTTCTTAATCGAAGTGAAAGGGTCCCGCCAATAGCGTCCTTTCTTCTCTTAATTCTTGGGCGGTTTTTCTCTAGATGGTTACATGGAGCGTAACTTCAAACGATGGTCGAGTGCATACGAGATGTCTGCCACTGAAGAAATCGAGGTGCATCTTATCGTCCTTCATCATTTGGATGATGCAAAATTAGAATGAGAAAAGATCTAATAAAATGTGCAGGAGGTGGACAAACTTCACGATTATCTCGAGAAGAATCTACCAAGGAATGGAGAGATCACTCTCGTGCATGGAGACTATCGGTACCTTTTTTAGTATTCGGATAACGCGAGAGACCAATTCGGATTTGATCTCCTGAGATAAAGAGATAATTAGTATGAAGGGATGGCTGATCTACTATTGAATGAGCTGTCTTCTCCTTCTATCATAATGAGTACTCTTGGATGAGCGTAAACATAATTTCCGTCCCATCCTCTTTCTTTCCAATCTCATCTGTCGTCTTATCCGCAGAACAAATTTTATTGTTTATTTTCGAAAATTCTTGATGGTTTCTCCTTGCAGCATCGACAATCTGCTCTTCCATCCCAAGGATGACAAGGTGGAGAAGAGAAGAAGAGAAGAGAAGTGTTGGTTGATTGCAGGTTATGGCAGTGCTTGACTGGGAATTGTCGACCATCGGAGACCCCCTCTCAGATCTGGCCACCTTCCTATTCTCACACTACAACTCATTCTGGCACAAGGTACTCATTCTGGAGAAGAAAATACTCTTATCATTGGAAGCATGGTTCACGAATGATTGTTACTGTTCGAATCAGGACTTCCCTTGCGTGGGTCATCTCTCTCCCGATGAACAACGACAATTGGGAATTCCCACCGTAGAAGAGGCTCTTCAAGAGTACGAGAAATCCATCGGGAGAAAGGTACGAGAGGAAATAGTTGCTTTAAAAATTCGCTTATTCAGATTCCTCGAGAGCTGTGGAATATCTACGTGGCTTTCACCTTCTATCGCATGGCGTGCATCATTCAAGGTGAACGGAGAATGCAAAATATCGGCGCAGAACAGGGATTCGATGCTGGAATCATTGAAAACGAGCATGAATTCATCGTTTTAAAATTGATCTTTGAACTCTGCAGGTGTCTACATGCGATCGAAGTTGCAGCAGGCAGCGAATACGAATGCCCATCTACTGGCTCCCCTCCCTCGATTCTTCGCCAAGAGCGGATTGGAACTTGTGAAGGAGAAGAAGGCTGAAGTCGATTGTGAGTGCGCCACTAGTCTTCTATCTATTAATTTTTCGTATTGGTATGTCCTAGAAAGTATTCGATTGTAGCCGGACTGACGATTCTTCCGACGAATATGTCCGAGAAGGCCCGCAAGTTATATACAATCGTTCACGATATCGTCATGAACGTTAGTATTCACACTATTTGTTAAGGGGGGTGACAAAAGAGCAACCGACAAAAGAGCAACGGGGCGCCGTTCGCTGGGGAGTCGAAGTAGGAACTTGGGAGTTGTTGCATTGTCACTAGTATGCCCACCACTACACCACCCTGTTTAGATCCTGTAGCTAGGCGATCTTGAGTTTTACTCCATATCTGTGTATAGGGGTTCATGGTCTAAAATTGAGAATTTGGGCGGAAATTGATGGCTAGACAAGCTTCAAATACCGTAGCCACTCAATATTACAATACCCCAGAATCTAATGTAACCGAGTATCATGGGCATCGATTGGTTACGGTATTTGAAGCTTGTCTAGCCATCAATTTCCGCCCAAATTCTCAATTTTAGACCATGAACTCCTATACATAGATATGGTGTAAAACTCAAGATCGCCTAGCTACAGGATCTAAACAGGGTTGTGTAGTGTTGGGCATACTAGTGACAATGCAACAACTCCCAAGTTCCTACTTCGACTCCCCGGCGAACGGCGCCCCGTTGCTCTTTTGTCGGTTGCTCTTTTGTCACCCCCCCCCCCCCCTTTGTTAAAAAAGGGTTCCCACGAGTCTCGCGGACAACAAACTGGCACCATGGGGTTATAGAGGGCGCTTTTCCGATCAGAAATCACTTGGTTTCATGTTAAATAAATGTCTACAAGTTGCAAAATTAATTTCTAAAGTTCATTGAAAATGCAGGCAAATTGAAAATACTGTAGCCATTGAAGCCATTGATTGAGAAAAATGCCGCTGGATTAGGAAAAGACGGAATTTCGAGATGCACGCTGCATTACACCACGTTCCTTAGCATCGATTTTCTTCGTTATTATTGAGCTTAATGGATTTGTAATGTGAAAATATGGATTGTGCGATCGAGTTTAATGTAATTTACATAAAGATATAGTCGAATTAGACAAATAGTGCGTTGTGCAGAATTTAGGGAATACCACCGTACAGTACTCAGCATGCAGTACAGTCGTTGTGAGAGTCCATGATTCTGTTTCATGGTAACCCTTTTTTAATGGATTTCAAGAATGTATTACAGGACATTATTCCGTTGGAATCTGAATTAGTCGACTTCTACTCGGATGCAGCCAACTGGAAGGACCACCCGAAGCTGCATGCTCTCAGGGCACGTTCGCTGCTCCCTCGTACACTGAATGCCCATCCCCCATCAATGATTGCAGGATAAGGCGAAGTCGCAGGGGGCATGGAATCTCTTCATCTCTCGCTTCATCGACCCCCAGGACAAGTTAGTCACTCAATTATAAGGCCACTATTCCCAATCGAGATCTTTCTCATTCTTTCCATAAACCGTAAACTGTTCTCAGATACGGAGCTGGTCTCACGAATGTCGAATACGCGCATATTTGTGAACTCATGGGCAGATCTGTCTTCGCTCCTGAAGTAAGTAAATGAATATAAAAATAAAGCTCAATTACATGCTGCATAGGTAGTTCCATGATGATGTTGTCCCTTCTGTAGGTCTTCAACTGTCAAGCCCCCGACACGGGAAACATTGAAGTGCTCATCAAGTATGGATCAGAGGCACAAAGTGGGTCTCATCTCAATGCTAATTTCGATCTATTCCATCTAACAGTAAATTGTAGAGGAGAAATGGCTTCGTCCTCTTCTGGAAGGGAAGATCAAGTCCTGCTTCGCAATGACTGAGCCCGATGTCGCCTCCTCTGATGCATCGAATATACAGGCGAGAACTACTCGTATTCCCTCACATGTTGAAGCAGGATTGATAGAGAAACGGCTTGAGTCGAAGCGGGGAATGAGGAATGAGAGGGAGCTCTCTCATTTCATTGTGCTCTCGCATCCGTGGCCTGTACATCAGAGTCAACATGATTGTCCAAATACAACCATAACTCGGTTTCTAACAGAGATACAAAAACAGGAATTTCGAAAACGTGTTACGGTTTGCGATTGTCTCATAACTGTGTTGTCAGATTGGGCTGGCAAGATTTACTGTTAGTCCTCCTTTCATAGTGACCCATTCTTGCTAATTCAGGGATCGATCGTTCGCATCGGAGACGAGTACGTCATAAATGCCCGCAAGTGGTTTGCAACTGGAGGAGGTCAGTTCGAGTTCAGACTATTTCCAATGAATGAACACTTGAAGCGCATCCCAGATGCGAGATCTGCATCTTCATGGGACGAGTTGCGACTGAGGGAAAGGTGGGAAGATAGATCACTAATGACCATGACTAAATTACCCATCTTGTCAGGGGTCTCGTCTCACTCAGCAATCGATGATTCTCGTTCCCATGAAGGCTCCTGGGGTGAAGATCATTCGTAATCTCTCCGCCTTCGGAACACTCGACCCTCCTGGTAGCTATTTTTCGCTTTAAAAAAAAGTGCCCCTAGAATTGTTCAATTGCTCTAATCTTATTGTTCTTGCAGTTGGTCACTGTGAGATTCTGTTCACGAACGTTCGAGTGCCAGTGGACGCGATGATTCTGGGAGAGGGACGGGGATTCGAGATCGCCCAGGTCAGAGACTGCATGAGACAGCGTAGGATAAGTAATATCATTTGAGGGTCGTCTCGGACCTGGTAGAATTCACCATGCGATGAGATTGATTGGACACGCAGAAAGAGCCATTGATATCATGAAGGAGAGGGTACGGTTTTTATTTTGAATGGACGAGAGTACGGTATTTTCCTAGATCCAATCGCGAACTGCATTCGGAAAGAAACTGGAGAAGTTCGATTCGATTAGGAAAGACATCGGGAGATCGAGAGTCGAGGTGAAAACAAAATTTTTTTTTTTAATTTGAGTCTAATTGAGGTGGAACAAGCTCGTCTTCTCGTTCTCCGTGCAGCTCATTCGATCGATACCGTTGGATCGAAGGTTCCGTAACCTGATTAAATCATGATAAGACACAATCTGTTAAGGGTGCGTACAAGGAGATCTCGATGATCAAGGTGGCAGCTCCGAGTGTTGCCCTCGCAGTTCTCGATAGGGCCATTCAGATCCAAGGTACGCTCTAATATTCTCATCTTTTTTCTGTCACACGACTGTCAATGCTGATAAGGGACGGGAGTGGAGCTTGAAGTACAACTTGGATCTCTTCCTTGTAGGTGCCCGTGGAGTGACTACAGATACTCCTCTCTCCATGATGTGGATCATGGCCAGAACACTCAGAATCGCCGATGGACCCGACGAGGTTTCCATTACTCATTTCAGTGTCTTCATTGTGCGTTCAGGTGCATCTCGAGACGATCGCCAAGATGGAATTGAAGAGTCGACTGTAGAAATACCCCCTCCCCCTCCCCCCTTTCTACTCCACTATCTCTCCCTTCCAGTCACAATCTGTACAGCAGTTCATCCTGTAAATATCGCTAATAAAGCTCACTTTATTCGCAGTCTCCATTTCTTCCAGTTGTCAATCCCGGCCAAATTGGGCCTCCCTCCGAGGAATTCTCTGGCGAGAGAGAAGAGGACTCAGCATTCAAAGGAATGTTTTCCCGGGGGTGAGACGAGAAGAGAGGAAGAGAGGGAAAATTCGCTCTCGTGTTTTCGTTTCGATGGAGGAACTCCCGTTCGCTGCCCTCTACTCTCACTTCTCTAGATGGCAATGAGGTCGTTTAGGGGGGAACGGGAGTGTTTATAGCTAGGGTGCGCAAGGTGGTTGACAGAAATCATCACACAGGCCTATTTCTGGGGTTAATGTGTCCCTATGGGACTGAATAGGATCATACTTTTTGAATTAGGTCGATATCTAATGTTTGAGTCAAAATATGGGCCAAAATGGGGGTTAATCGAGCATAACGTGAAAGGTCCAAAAAGCGAGACGGGAGAAAGAGGGGCGGAGCCTATTTCTCCATTGTCTTTTCAATTCTCGAAACGATCGGGTAGAGCTTCGACGAGCCCTACAGGGAAAGAAAGCGAGCTTTCACGTAGGCAGGGCGCTCTCTAGTCACGCCGGGTGAGAGACGGGTGGAGGGAGGGGAGGGAGAGGGAGGAGAGGAAGCGGAGAGAGTCACGAGCCATGCGCGTTTCGAAATCGAAGAGACACATGATGAGTTCGCAACCAAATCATTCGTTCAAAAGTGAATTTGGAAGCTTTTTTCATCCTCTTTCGAATGAGCCTCCGTGACTCTGGAAAATCCTTTTCTCAGTAGGTCAGCATACGAGTTTTATTGTTTTCTAGGCTAAGTCGCTCTATAAAACTTGTATGCTGACCTACTTAGATATGGATTTTCCAGGGTCACGGAGGCTCATTCGGTTGAGGATGAAAAGAGCTTCCAAATTCATTTTTGAGCTAGTGATTTCGTTTCGAATGAAGCCTGTGTACCCCTGATCTCGCTTTCGAGGGGGAAAGTGTCAGAGCCGAGTGGGCGGAGCTTGCAGTGTCTATTTATAGCTTCTTCTCTCTTCTCTGGCCAATCTTCAAGAGAGCTGTCAGTCCGACTCCCTCCCGTTCTCTTTTGTTGACTACCCTTTAGAGACAGAGTCACGAGGGAAAAGAAGCGACGAGTAAATAGAAACTCAATCGAGGTTCAAAGTGAGAGTGCTCTTCTACTGAAAGTGTTGTTGATTTGTGGCAGCTCGAGTGAACATCGATTGTACTTTCCTTCCCTTCCCTCTCCAATATTCGCCCACTTCCTCTTCCTCCCTTACACTCTTCCCTCTCCCTCTCTCTCCTTTCTCCACTCTCTTCCCTCTCTTCGTTCGGTTGTTATCCATAGCATTCCTTCTCGCTTTCTCGGATCGAACCTCGTGATGTTCCAGTCTAACGAGATTTACTTAAATTTTTGGTCTTATGACTTTTTTTATCGTAAAGTAGCTCTGTGAAGCAAAGGTATTCTACTGTGAGACTCGTTCGAATTCTCTCATAATATCTAGTCTGCTCTTTTGGTTCATCTCTTCTCTCTCCATCCTACTCTTGATGTCTTCTTCTCTTCTCTTCTCTTCTCCACTCTACTGATTAATACCATCCTATTTCCTTACCATACAGTCTTGTTTACCCCTTTCTCCCTTCTCGTAAGAAGCTCGTTCAAAGTGGAAATGAGACCTGAGAGAAGTTAGTGGTAGAAGGCGTATTTCTGCCGCTAACCCTTATTTTTATTAATTTCTTTTTACACTCTTCCCCTTCTTATCATTGGTTGCATTGTCTTCATTGATAAGTCAATCGGAATTGTTTTCGGCATGCTTTTCTTCATTTTTCCATTTGAATTCTCACTTGAGAAGATCAGTTTCGCGTTTAAAGATTGAGATTCCAAACGGAACAGCTTATTTTCAACCTCTTTTTCTCTCTATGAAATCGAGAGAATGGAAGAAAAGAATAAAGTAGAGATGAGAAGCAGAAAGAAGTCGTCTATTATTCATTGACTTCCGTCGATTTCTATCTTTTCGCGTGCCCTGAATCTTTTTTTATTCATGAATTCTCAAAATCGTTCCATGTATCTGAGTCTCACTCTTCTCTCGATTGACTTCTTTAATTCCGACCTTCTCAAGTTGGTGTTGCTGGTGGAAGAATGGGGCGGATGACTGATGGGGGTCGTCTCTTCCTTCCCTTACTCCTTCTCTCCCTTCCTCTCAATGGACAACAGGGACAGTTCGATGGGGGATTCGGGCAGATGGGTGAGAAGATGAAACTGCAATAGATCTCTGAATAATGCAATTGGTTAAGGGGGGAGTGGTCAATTGTGGAATGCGATGAACTACCCCAATCCAACTGCTGGTGAGGTTCAGCCCTACTTTTTTGCTGAGAACCTATGTAACTAGTGAGAATATGTGTATGCAGGACAGTTCCAAGAGTGTAGGATGAAGACATCTGCACACATTTGTGATCCTGATGGAGTACTCGATGAAAGCTCAAGGTATTCTACCCTCTCAACTAAAGGGCATTAAAGTATGTCAAAATGCAGGAAGAGAAAGGTTGCGTTGTAGATATCGAATCGACCACGATCTGAAGCAGTTGGAGTCACGCACGAGACAGGATATGGCACGGTGAGGAGACTGAGGAAATAATTCGCCATCCAAACTATCGGTGAAGAGTGTGAAAGAATGGGTTGTGGTTGAGGACATTCTGCGATAAGAAGGGAGTGACTGCAGCAATGGCAGTGGCGAGGAAAGTGCAGGGAGGAAGTCAAGAGGTGAGAGGAGAGAGACAGAAGGAGACGCATTCGCACCACTAGGATAGGACACCTCCCAAAATGGTATCCCTATCGAAATGGAAGATTTGAGGCAGTGAAGGCGATGGCGAATGACATGCTCAGGAAATGGACACTCGATCCACAGTGTCAGAAGGTGAGCCAATACCATCTAAGACAAGATACTTACAATAGGCTCTGATAATTCAATCTTCTCTTGTCTCTGACTCATGATTACGCAGTCGGAAAATACCAGGCAGACGCGAACAACAGAGAGTGCATCAAGGGGAGAGAGGGGGAACTCGTGTCATAGCCACATAGAGGACATTTATCTACAATAGATAGACCTTTGGTTAATGAGATGATATTATATAACTCGGCGCCTTAGAAGTTCCATTGGAATTTTTGGTAGACTGATAATCACGATAATGATTTGTTGATATAAAATGTAGCTTCCAGGCGATCGTCATCGTCGTTTCAGTCGACGACGCCAAGTTCTGGGTGGCGAGAGATGACAAGGTAGAGAGAGAGAGAGAGAGAGACCCCCCCCCCCCCTCCACCACTCCTCCACTGCTTGCAGGTGCCAGTGTATGCAGAGGAATTCACGGAGTTGTTCATGAAGGAGAAGGCGAACTTCCAGCAAGGAAGACACCAAGTCGCACTCTCGAATATACTCCATGGCACGTGGGAGAAAGCACTCTCCAAGGTATGCTCATTGAAGGAGCCAGTTATTACAATATCAAAATGCTGAATATGAACTGATGTATCTCAGGCGGGTTCTCCTCGTCAGCCATCTCCTGGAGGAGGAATGGGTGGAGGCGGAATGGGAGGTGGAGGTAAGATCTCCTTCACTATTTTTTTGGTAAATATCTGAAAAATTGGAAAAAAAAAAGAATATGAAGAAGTTCTTGCAAATTATACCAGAAACATAGGAAATTTTAGTAGAATTCTTTGTAGAATGTTGTAATAAGTGTTACCCGTGTATAGATCATCTTTTTGGAGGAGGTCATGGAGGTAGGTCAAAGAAAGAAAAGGAATGATCGTTGTTCGTGTCCACTCGTGGTCATTCTCAAGCACGTTTTATCATCATACAGAATGATCTATTCTCAAATACATAGTTGACGATCGATTTGCAATTTCTTGAGATTGTTTCGCATGTTGTATCTTTCTCTTCTCGAATGGGTGGACATTGGTGATTGAAGAGTAGATCGAATGACCTCTCATCCAGGCTTCGGAGGAGGAGGAGGAGGGATGGATGGAGGGAAGGGAGGAAGAGGAGGACAGGGACCATCCATGCCCAAGATGCCTAGCATTCCCAGTTGGTCAGTGGGAAGGAGAGGGGTCAGAGATCAAAGATCAACTGGCAGGTTCTGGGTGGCTCTCGTCTGTTTCGTCATTCCCCTCCTTTGCTGCTGCTGTCTCTGCTACTGCTGCTGCTGCAAGGGAAAGGTACTAATCAAGGGATTATTCTCAGTAGGGACATGGTCAGTCACTGAATGGTCGAACACTCTGCATATATTACTGTAACCCGTGATAATTATCTAAAACATGCAATTCATGAAATGAAAACACCCTGGTCATTTTTAAAAGTTACTTGATCAGGGCGGCGGAGGTGCTTCGAATGGAGCAGGTGGACATCCAGGACAAATGGGAGGAGGTGAGAAGATTAAGTAATGATGATGCAATGAAGGACAACACTCCAGGTGGTCCGATGGGACCCGGAGGGCAAATGGGCGGAGGTGGAATGGGAGGAGGAGGAGGAGGAGGAGGAGGAGGGGGAGGAAGAGGAGGCAGAGGAGGTAATTTGTGACTTCGAAATCTTAAAGGGTTCTCGTGACATCTTTTTTTTACGGCACCACAAACTTTGATGGCATCGTCCATGAACTTTGACAATTCATAGCGCTGTTCAACGGCGCCTTTTAAATTCGTATTAATTACTTTCTGATCGGATAACCTTTCTGTCAATTCCCATAGTGTTTTCTTTACAACACAGATGTACGTAGGAATCCTTTTTTTTAAGAAATAGGGATAATTTGCAATAATAATAATTGGCGAGTCTTGACTAACTGTGATGGACAGGTGGATTCAACAACTTCCTTGGTTCTCTCGGTGGAGTAGGTGCAGGCCATCTCATCTCCAATCTACTCAGAGGAGGAGGGGGAGGAGGTTCGTTCACATTCCTTTAATTGATTGTTTTATTCTGAATCCATTCAAGGCATCGGTAGCCTCTTTGGAGGGGGAAGTCGAGGTGAAGGTGTGATAGAGTAGACTGACTATCCCTCTGTCTCATACAGATACTCTAGTTAGAGAAGTGCAGTGGACCCATCTCCATTTCATGTTCCTAATCATTTAACATGCAGGTCGTGGAATGGGAGGAGGTGGAATGGGGGGAGGCGGAATGGGAGGAGGCGGAATGGGTGGAGGATACACTCCTGGAGCACGAGGTACGGTAGTTATCGATTGAGAGGAATATTAATGTACTCTGGAAATCTTGAAATTGCAGGGCCCGATCAGCCGGTCTACGATGATAATGCTGGACAGGTAAGTCTTGGATGAAATGAGAAGTGATAAATGAGTGGATGGAGGAGAATGGATGATTACAGGGAGGAGGAGGACTCTATCCCTCTCGTGCAGTGAAGGACGAAGGAGGAGGAGGAAGCTGGGCATGAACCACTCCCTCGTCACACTCGAATTGAGAATTGAGAAGAGATTTCTCTGAATTCTTTCAACGAACTTCTATTGAAATCCCATTGATATCCCCTGCCATACCTTCGAATCTCATCCCCTCTCTCATCCCAGGCTTCTAGGATTTGAAAAATCTCAGATTTTCAAGCTAAAACGAAAAACTCTAGTTGATTTTCTCGTTTTCGGGTGTCCGAAGCTCGATTGTCCCCATAACCAAAACGAGTAGTACTCAATTGGCTAGCCCCTCTATTCCCTTAATTGTACCTTGCTTATACAGATATTGAAATATATTGGAAATTATCATGGATAATACTCAGTTTTTACTTGAACATTCGCAGAAGTAGTCGATTCTCTTGATTCCAGTGAGAGAAGTGAGATATGCGAGTTACTTTTACTTGGTACTCAAGACCATAGTGAGAAAGAAATCTCAGGGGAAAATTATATGGCGTATTTATCGTCTTACCCGTAACGAATGAGAATGTGGTGTGGAATAGGTAGGAGGGGTGACAACCCGGGAAATCGAGGGAATGAGTATCAATTCAATGTGGATAAGATATTGGGTGAGGGGAGATCAGACACGAATGGGATGAGTGAACTGATTGAGAGATCGATCGAGTGTTATCTGAGCACTCATCGCCCTGTTTTGACGAGGACTCGGAATACGAAGATCATTCGGAGTTCCATCGGGAGTTCGATGGACGGATTGAGATCGAGCTGGCTGAAAGAGGAACAATCAACCTCCACTATCATCTTATCCAAGGAATTCTATCTGATCTAAGCAGATAGCAAAAAAAGTGTGGAAGTAGAAGATAGTATGTGCTCACCGGCCATTGATTGTTCCTTACACTGGATCCTTGCGAGATGAGTAGTGTCGTGTCATTGAGAGCAGTGCAGTGAGGAGAGGGAGGACGAGCAGTGGAGAAGAAGGGACACACGGAGAACATCTAGAGATCAAAGATCAACTCAGAATGAGACTCGGGTACTCTCGTACCTTCAGGAAGACAACTCGATACTTGCTGCCGAATTTGAGGTAGATGACGATGGTACTGGCACAATTGAGATTGACGAGTAGAGTAGACAACTGGAATCTCTTGATGAACCCTCGTCTAGAGTGGAATCAACCTTGAGTGCAACTAGGGAAACTGCTTGATACCTATTTGAAAACGTCCTTTTTACTTAATTCCAACTTAAAAGGTTGATGAGTGGACGTGCATTACGATTTCAGTATCAGTTGTCTTCTAGTAAATGGTACCTCAGTGAGGAGTGTCTCAGTGAAGGATGGCTCGGCGAATTCGTTCTTGCTCTCTTCCTCACTCCCAGTCAATTCGATCATATTGTGGATGAAAGCGAGGAGATTGAAGGAGAGAAACTGGCAAGTGATCGCCAGAAGCATCACTGAGATATTCTACAAATGACCATTCTTCTTATTGTCTTTAACTCTTCTCGGATATGAATGCCTTGAGAGAGGAGAGTAATTGTGACCTGGGAGGACTCCTTCTTGCATCCACTGGCAACGGGAATGGCAGCAGATGATCCATTCGGAGTAGTACTCTTACCAGTCGACGGGAAATCATCCTTCTGAATTAGTGGAATAGGCACAACATTTCAAGATTGATTGAAAAAAATGCGAAAGAGAAGGAAGTGGAAGTTGGAGAGGTGGGAGGAATATTGGATATGGATTGACTCACCTCAGAAGTAACACTGAGATTCCTCTTGAATAGTTTGTTCCTCTTGAACTTCTCCTTCATTCCTCCCTCAATCTTCTTCTCTCCATTTCTCTGTGTCATCTGTCGTCGTAATCTGAATCTGATCCATTCACTCATTGAAATGCCAGCTCGATGATCACAACAACACGGAATTACGAATTATCACTGACTCATTCTACCAACTAATGGCCAGATGAAGGTGCCATTAGAAGAATGAGCCAGTTGGAGAAGATCGATCGATTCGATCGATAGATATAAGCTGGACTACAGTACCTGTGGGAACTTCGTAGAGTAAGAACGATCTTGACATTGACGAATATGAGAATAGTGAATGGAAGGACGAACATCACGAGAGTGTATCCAGACATTCTTAAGATAATTCATTCTCATTTTTATAAAATCCAATGAGTGGTCTAAGTTCTTTTCAGTGATCTCACTGAAACTCACTCCAATATGGGCGATGAGAGAACAGAGGAGACCATGGAGGAGGAAGGCTCGATTACTTTCTCAAGTTGCCTCAAATATTTATTTTTAATAAAAATTAATAATTAATTAATAAAATTGGCTCACCCTGAGAAAATGGTGGAATTGCAGGAAGTGATCTGCAGATCGAACCACTTCGTACCATTGAAGAGGAAAGAAAAGAGAATGGAACCGACGATTATCGATCGAATGACTACTGCAGTGGAGATTCGACGGATCTGAGAGAGACAAGGATAACTTGAGTTGCATAAGGGGGAAGGGGAACTGACGAGGAAGGGATGGCAAACTCCGAGATATCGATGGACGGAGACAACAACAGTGAGGACAACTGAACAAGTGTGAGAAGAACGAGCGAGAGGATAGAAGGTAAGAATGATCTGCTGAGCTGCATTGTAGAATCCTGAAAGGAAGAAGATCAGAGACCAATCCATTCCCCCAAGGAGTGATTCCCTCTTGTTGATAAGAGAGTCTACGGGAGATGTGATGCGGAAATGAAATGGGCATCGAGAGGGAAACGAATTCTCTCTTTGTTCTCGTGCGAAGGAGTGAGTGGAGGAAGTGGAGACTCTTCTCACCCAGACTGTCCATCTTCTCAGCATAAGCAGGCAATTGGAATACGAGGAATGAAGTGAGCATCACTGCGAGATCAGAGACCGAGAGGGCGAGGAAGAACCAATTCACTGGCTGATTTCGCATCTGAAATAACTTTTTAACATGTAATTCAGCAGTTTAAATATATTTAAAGCTGGTCATCTATAATTGATTCTGACTCATAACAGGATTCTGTTTGCAACTCTTCCGCTTAATTCGATCGAGTTCTCAGTTTCAGCTGTTGTGTCGAGTCTCCGACAGATTGGATCGAGTAGAATATCACCCGAGGGAAGGGAGAGAGACTATTTGAGTTGCCCGTAGTTGGAATAGGATGGAAATCTGGCCTTCTGATGAGAGAAAACGCGAATGTTGATGACGTTGGCGAAGAGGCCGAAGAGGGAAACGATTGGAAGAAGATAGACACGGAAGATCATCTGCACCTGAAATGTGAGAACTCCTGATGACCATCCTCTTATTTTAGTTCATTACATGATCTTCCCTCTCTAATCTCATGGCACACCTCAATCCTTCGATCGATACTCCGTCTTATCAACACCTTCATTAGATGGAGAGTCAATCGGATATGAGGGTATCCAGTAATTGTTTTGGCTGCACTCCATTCTTTTCGATAGTGACGAGAGAGGGGAAAGGGTAACGATATCTCGTGTTCCCCATCTCTTCACGAGATTCCCCATCCGGCAAATGGCCTCCCTCTAAGAATATTCCTTTCCCTCTAACTGCAAAACCTCCCACACAATTGGCAAGGTCTGCTCCCTGGAGGTGGAATGATAAAGGCGACACTTGTCACGAAACGGATTAAGCGTGATATAAGCATGGGTAGTCCCCATTCTGTCGATTCCCCCTTCTGGACTCGTGATCTGTCTGGGTGTGAGATTGTTTGGCAGTTCCCTAAATAGGTTAGGCACAGAAGGAAGAAACGACGATATTCTGGTAGAAGGATGAGGTGAGGGGGAGGGAGTGGGAGGGGGGGGGGAGTGGGAGAGGGAGGAAGCACCGTCCAGGTCAATAGCAACAAGGAAGGGGAGATAATTGGAAGGCTGCGGGGAATAATGAAGTTGTTCGGGAGTAGAGACAAACTCGTGAGCAACTTCAACCGTCTAATTGATTTGAAGAAGGAGAAGTTTGCCCAGGTTCTTTGATGGTAATCCCGATGAGATATTGACGTACGGGAGTGAAAGACTGTCTACTGCACATTGTCTCCATCGAATCGTTCCCTTCTGAAGCATCGATGATTTCTAGAATGACGTCGATCTCGTCCTCATTCCAATATTCGACATACCAGTGTAGTCAGGGAAGTAATGGAAGGAGGAAAGTGGTTCGTCCATCTCTGTCCAAGTACCTCAATGGGAACGAATATCGGGCGTGTAGGGACAGAAATGGAGCGAGTGAATGAATCGAGGTGGAAATGTGTGGGCAACAGGGAGAGAGAGAGACAGGTGCATTGGATGAGGACTGGAGAGGGTGAGAACTGTCAAGGCTCAATAGATGAGACGACTGATGGACGAATAACATTCGAATGATCAGATTGAGAGTAGACGGGCTTACATTTCATTCAAATCACGTACGAAAGACATTGAAGAAAGTGTCTGGATAAGTTCTTGTTCGGGAAGTTTTCGGCTCTCATTCCAATTGTGGAGGGCGGAACAAAGAACGAAGCGGACATGATAATTCATGCACCAAAGACTACGATTTTCTCTTCTTTCTTTCAGCTCCGGTGCGAATAAAGGGGCGGAGCTAAGTGGGGGAAACGGAAAGAAGAAATCAGTGAAACGACGATGGATTTCGGCCCATCACAACATCCGATCTTTCGTATCCCTAGACTATTCTGATCAGTTTCACACTTGAATGAACGTATTCTCCATTTCAATCCGTGAGTCTCATCAAATGTTCAATCGAAGTTCATTAACAAACGCAAACAATTGGGGAGATAATCACGAATGCAGTAATGTTAGCTGCGGATGGGAAGGTAATTAACTCAATCATCGATTGCAGAGAGATTGGCAGGGAAGACTACGGTAGATGATGAGCAGAAGAGGAAACGACGTCATTAGTTGATACGGAGAAAAGAAGAAGGGAATGAGAGGTGTTCCTCAATAGTGAGTCGTGGGAATAATACAGTATGTAGTTGGGAGTGAGAGAAGATGAAGAAGAACCGTGAAGGAACAACAGTGGATAATAAGAGAAGAGAGTGACTAGATACACTGCAGATATCACTGTTCTAGCGGAGAAATGAGGACTTCACCAAATTTAGAAATACTTAGTATATTCTCAGAAGATGAATGTGGGATGAATCAATTATTCAACCCACGAATCATTGATGCGATGCAGTGTAGAAGGTGGACTTATTAGGAAAGGATGATAGAATAAAGTCATTGTGAAGAAAAGGAAAGAAATAGAAGGAATCTGTAATTGCACATAGTATGATGAGCAAATTATGCAATGAATGATGGGAAGAACGAAATATACATAATACTTGTAACATGGTTTCTAGTTCTGAAATTGGAAACCGGGAATGGAGAGGGGAGGAATGGTAATTTATCTAGAATAGACTGTGTCTACGTGTCTGATCGTTCATTCGAATTCTCGACTCACAGCAATTTCCAAGTGCGGAAAACAAGGGAAGATATGAGGAATGAGAGGGGAATGAAACGAGGGAAGGCTATTCTGGTGTGTTGTCGAGGGAGATTATCCACTGTTCAAGGGAATATCACGGAGTGGCAAAAGGACCAGAAGGAGGAGGAGAGGGAGAGGAATTGACTCCCTTCAAGTATCCCGAGAATCGAGAAATGAAAAAACTCAGAGAGATTTCACAAAGAACCTATGCGAATTGCATATAGGGAGTAACAATAAATATCGGATCCCAGACAATCTCCCGATGAATACGAAGGGAAAACCTCGGATACTTCTACCACAATATATATCCTGTTTGCATTAGCGAATTGTATTGAATATTCGGGGAAATCCATAAGATACTGCATCAATCACAGATGAATGGAGAGCCATTCGAGAATATCGAGTGGATAGGAAGGAAGTCTGATCGAGACATGGAATAGCGATACCGTATCCACGATGTGAATATCAAATAGTATAAGTTGAATGGAATTAGGAATGGGAATTGGGTGGGAAATGAGAAGTATGACAGCACATTCGCCCTTTCCTTCTCTTCGACAGTAAACACTTCCTTAATGAGTACTGCCCGAACAACAGTTTGAACTTCCATCGAGGTATGGAAGGAGACTGTCGATTAAGAGGAGATTCGCCACTCTTTGGTCATCTACAGAAGAGAGATGTACAGCCTGGGGCTATTATGGTGGACCGACGGGTAAAAGGGAACTTGGGAAGCAATCCTTCTCAGGGCATAAGCCCACACGACTAAAAGCGCGGAGCGAAAATACGGCTATACACAGAAGAAAGAAATGCACTCGGGAAAAGAGTCAAAAGCAGACAAAAGAAAGCCTGAGGGTTCATGGAAGAAAGAGGTGATGAGACCACCGCAGAGGGGACAGACAGACAGGAGGATGGGGGGATGGAGGGGGGAAGAGGGGAAGGATCGAAATAAGAAGAGCTCAGACTAATCAGGATCAATGCATTATATTGAGCAAATGATGAAGAGATACGCAGAGCCAATTTGGAGATACGGGGAATTCGAAAGTGAAGGCACACAACAGAACGGAGAGGTGATCATCTCCCCTCTTTCAGCAATCAATCCCATTTTGCAAAATAATTAGAACCGTTTTTTAATTAGTCAGAGCTCTGCCCATCGGAGAACTTCATAGGCTGCAATTCTTTGAGAGTGCGAGAGAAATTCGAGTGGTCAATGATTTCGTAGAATTCGAGATGCTGCAGACCAAACAAAAAAGTGGAAGAAAGAGGAGACTCTTTGTTTGTGAGGTCGAAACTACGCACGATTGACAGGAAAAATGGAAGGGATTTGGAGAAATGGAAGTGATGAGACTGGAGTCAACACTAATTCGAAGGTAATAGAAAGGGCGAATGAAGAAAGATTCTCCTTCGTATATCTCATCATCTGGACAGGAGGAGAACACGCAAATTAGAGAAGCTCATTCTCAATTTCGATCCCTCGTTCAAACGAGGAGAAGACATGAGAAATGGAGAGAGGTGAACTCATAGAGAAACAACGAGTGAGAATCTTGTAGAGAAGGAGACATCGGAATGGTCGAGTGAGCAATAAAAGAGAAGGAATTCGCTACTCTGAAGTAGACCATGACTCCCCTTCCTCCTCTGTCTAAGAGAAGGGATGAATACGAGTAGGAGGAAGGTCTTTATTAGTTGATGAGATGAATCATCTAGAAGGGGAGCACTCACTTCCTCTATCGTAGTCTCGAAGCAATTGAGGATGGAATGGGCATTCAATTAGAGGGGTTCCACTCACTCTTCCCTTTCTTCTCTCTTCTTCGTTGCATTCATAGGTGTGCTCCCCCCCCCCCCTG
Source organism: Pristionchus mayeri (assembly GCA_036245805.1). Classification (NCBI taxonomy): domain Eukaryota; kingdom Metazoa; phylum Nematoda; class Chromadorea; order Rhabditida; family Neodiplogasteridae; genus Pristionchus; species Pristionchus mayeri. The sequence goes on from BTRK01000006.1 coordinate 29,403,249, forward strand.
CACTGTCCCCCCTCGGGCAGCTGATTCGGATCGGGTCTGAGTCTCGACTTTCGTAAGATGATCAGATCCTCAGATCCCATTCTAGGTACTCCTTTAATCACCTGAGATGCAACAGTGATGTGATCCCTCCAATTTGTGTTCAATCTCAGTATATTCTGTACTCAAACTATCGGCGAGTGATGGAATTAAAAATTGCGAAGCATTCGGACGAAGATCAGCAAACGACCAATGGAGAAGAAACGGAAAATAGAGATATCCTATCAACCTAAACGAAATCCCTTCGAGGTTACTTGGGAAAGTGGTTAGAGTACAACTGTATTGCCGTAGCCAATTCAGAGAATTCCCCACCATTCGCGACTCCCCACCAATTTCTCTGTTTCGAGGGAGTGTGGGGCATTCGAGAGGAACGACTGTCGAAGAGAGAATAGGGCGAGAATGAGAGGAGTGATGGAGAGATTCATAGGATACTCCCATCTACGCGGAAGTTTTCTTTCTTAAGGACAGGAAGAGTAATTAGATTACATCAATTGAAATTACCATTGAGACAAAAGAAGCTTTAGAATGGGGTCTAAATCAAATCTTCGATTCATTCAGAATCACAGAGGGAGGGGAGGAACGTTCCCCTTCCTCTCAGTTGACAACGTGTCTGAGATGGACAACAGTGCGGAGAGAATTGGCAGAGATTCTTCTCTCTCTCCCTTTTCACGCTAAGAAGTGGTGGATACCCACTGTCAAAGGACTCACCTCTCATACTCGAAGTCTCCCTGTGCAGGGGAGAAAATCCCTTCGTAACCATCAGATGGAATCGAGACATTTCAAGGGTTTCTTTCCTCTTTCCCAAGAGAAAGGAAAAGTCTCTCAGAGTTCATCCAAACCCTCTGAACACCAATTTCTGAGATTACGGTGACTTCACAATGAAGTGGAAAAGGTCGTAGTGTGATGCCAGAGAGAGTTAATTTTCCGAGAAACAGGCCTAAAGGAGGGGGGGGGGGTGGTCTATGGGAAACCCCCGTCTCGCCGTTACGGAGAGACGAGGTTATCCCCCACAATAGATCCCCATTGTCCCTTTGAAACTGCGAATAGAATGGAATTGACCTCTGAGACTACGAAGAGAGAGAAATCGGCCCGATTCCGAGCGATTTCAGGAATGGAGGAAAGGAAAGAGAGATGATCGGGAGGAGAGCAGGGAACGGCACGACAATCATCTCATCCATCATCGGATCTGCTTTCATTCGCTTTCTGCTTCGAATGTCCACATTGCTCATTGAGAGGATGAGAAGTAACTCTCGATGATGATGAAGGAAGACAGAGATCGAAGAATCTCTGAATCTACGAAGTCTCATGCAACATTCATCTAATATTACTCCAAAAATCTACGGAAAATAACATTAATGATTCAGTGATTGTGAAGGAAAATACTAGCGCTATCATTTTCTTAACAAAAGAATATTGCGAAAGAAAGATTAAAACAGGACAGAGTTTTATCCTAAATTAATTGGGGAAAGATGGGATTGGAAGGAATCCGGAGCATAATTCATGATAACCGAGGCAAGGGAAATTTCAGTAGAGATTTAAAAAAATAATTTTTCGAAGGACATCAACCGTTTTGAATCAGATGTAGATGAAATTTAGTGAAGAAAGTATGGAGAACTAATCCCGTAAATTTTAATATCTAGTGAAGAAAAAATTATGGAGTAAGATTCAAGTGGTATATCATTCAATTCGAAGGAAGAATTAATTCGATATGCAGGGGCATTCATCTCCATTACGCAGAGCAGAAACAAGGAGAAAATAGAGGAGAGAAAGAAGGCTCGGAGACTGTATTTCTTTCACTGTTACGGAGTGTGAAAACAGTTGAGAGATACTTCGATTGGATTAATTGTGAACGAGGGAAGTTTGATGAGAGCGATGAAGGAGAGGAGGAATGAAGAAGGAATGAAGAAGGAATGAAGAAGGAATGAAGAAGGTAGACGAGGGAAGGGAATGAACTTCGAGTTGGAAAGAGGACAATGAATGTTTCATTCTCACTCAGTCACACTTCTCCTGATCTTATCTCAATTGCTCTTCTTTTCTCGGAATGGCCAAACTTCTTCGCATCATTGATTAACATTGAATCGTTTACTAAACCATTTTCTTGATATCCGGGAAATTATGAGATAAAATGTCGAACACGAGGAAAACTTATGTGAATTTCCACTCGGGAATAGAATAGATGGAGAGGAAGGATAAATTCGAAAAGAGAACAGGAATAGTTTACATATTACTTGTTGGAAGACAAGGCGAAGTTGAAAGAGAAATGGAGTGAGTTAGTGTATACTTGGCAGAAGTAGATGTTCGTTCCTCTGGAGAAAGAAACGAAGCGTGAAGATCATGGAGGAGGTCACGAGGAAGAGTTGAAGAGAGAACGAATGAAGAGAATTGGTCGACCATCGAGACTCCCTCGAATTCATCAGAGAGTACGGAAGAGAAAAGAATGGTCGACTATTTTAGAGAATCGAAGTAGGCAGAAAGCAATAGATGACTGAGGGAAAGGCCTTTCCGGTGTGAACATCAGAGTACTCGGAGGGAGGGAGGGAGGGAGGGAGGGGGGGAGAGGGGGGGGGGGAGAGGGGAGGGGGAAAGGTCCAGAGCTGAGCTGGGAGAGGAAACACTCTTCTCAGAAGTGTCCATGCACGAATTATAGTTCAAGTGAACTAGAAAGAATTGAGAAGTTGATGGGGGCGGAGGTCGTTTCTACGAGTTTACTCTACACTTCCACAAATTACCCATCGACGGACTGATTTCGGAGATATGAAAGACAGATGGTAGACAGACATCTGCAGTGCTCCAATTGAAGGGGAGATTCCACAAATCGTAGAACCGCCATCCTCTCTCCCCTTCTTTCTCTCTTTCTCTTTCCTGATGCCGAACTTCGACCATCGAATCTCTAATCTTCAATCATTGGAAATTCCCCTATTTTTTATATTATCAGAAAACATTAAAGAAGGAGTGTCAGCTAAGTTAAATTTTTGACGCTTTCATAACCATGACCTAGACAATCATCCAACGATCATAGAGCGAGCAAAGAGGATAGGCAAAGGTCAATCGCATAGCTCAGTGGTAAAGCAATGGCCACGTAATCGGAAGGTTGCGGGTTCGAATCCCAACAGTTTTTGAAAAATCTTCTAGATATTTGAATTCCCGCACGTCCCTTCCCTTCAAGCCCTCCTTATTATTCTGCCAACGAATGATAACTCGGTTCAAAATAGAGATTGAAATTTTCAGAAAAGAAAAGGCATTTGAAATTTTCAGAATCTCTTATGGTTGTACAAAGGTCGGTCATGGTTATGACAACGTCAACATTTCAATTTTGCTGAGAGTCCTTCTTTAAATGCTGCGTCGTATTAAAAAAAGAAATGTGAAAACGGTAGCTCTCGAATAATCATTCGTTTCTCGCTAAATTCACCCGTCTGCTTCACAACAATACAGCAATTTGAGACCGCAGCAAGATTATTAGAGGGGATCAGGAGAAATGCAATGCAGTAAACAAAGGAGCACTCAGGGTCTATTTCAATTATATCCCATAAATATTCAACACAGATTTTTGGTTTCATTGATATTCTACAGTGAGTTTAATTGAATTATCTATGGATCATGAATTAACTTGATAAATAATAATTCGTCTTTGCTCTTGAAAGAGCTAATGCGAATGTTCCAGAGAACGGCACGGAAATGTGTGGAAGGGACGTAGACTGTCAATCAAATTATCTTAATGAGAACGAAAAACAGTTTGAGAGGTTCGGAAAACAAGAGTGAAAGAGAAAGAAAGAAGAAAATTCATTGAGATGGCTATTGAAGAGATACTGAGGAGACTGAGAACCGACGAGAGAGAGAGAGAGAGAGAGAGAGAGAGAGAATTAATTGATAATTGTGAATGAATAATAGTGATTCGTCCGTTCGTAGTTCGATCATTCGTCGTTTCTCCTCGGAGCTCAGCTTATTTCCTCCGTGGAGTTGAAAGTCAATTTAGTGAAAGACGGAGAGTGAAATGGAAACGAGAAGAACTCAGAAATTACGAAGAAAAAGAATGGGGAATAGAATCAAACTCTGAAACCTCTTCCATTTTTCGCTGACTTCGAACTGGAAGGAGAATGATTAAAGAAGGAGTGTCAGCAAAGTTAAATTTTTGACGCTTTCATAACCATGACCTAGACAATCATCCAACGATCATAGAGCGAGCAAAGAGGATAGGCAAAGGTCAATCGCATAGCTCAGTGGTAAAGCAATCGCCGCGTAATCGGAAGGTTGCGCGTTCGAATCCCAACAGTTTTTGAAAAATCTTCTAGATATTTGAATTCCCACACGTCCCTTCCCTTCAACCCCTCCTTGGTATTCTGCCAACGAATGATAACACGGTTCAAAATAGAGATAGGCATTTGAAATTTTCAGAATCTCTTATGGTTGTACAAAGGTCGGTCATGGTTATGACAACGTCAACATTTCAATTTTGCTGAGAGTCCTTCTTTAATGAAGACTGAAGGGGAAGAGTATCAATTCACAATGGAGAAGAGAACAGTAATTGCTTCTCTTTATCCATAAAGATTTAGACTTTCAATTATTCCCCTGATTCTCAGAATGGATTTATACTCTAATCTCATAATGTAAAATATAAAGGAAGTAGAAAGGAATGAAGGAGCGAGGGAACCCCAATGGGATTGTGCAAGAATCTCCACTTCGAGCATCGAGAAAGGGTCAAACAGAAAAAAGTGAAGAGTGAGGAAACTGCAGAATTGTATCAGGAAATAGATGTTCGTCGAAGGCGAGAAAAGATAGGAGAAGATCAAAGGAAATGAAGAAGAGAAGTTAAAGGGATGCATCGGAGTTGCTGAAGTGAGTAACACTTAGCTAATGATCGGAGACTGAGAAGGACACTTGAGAAGGAGAGGAAGAGGAGAGGAGTACTGAGGGGGTGGAGGGAAGAATCGAGGCTGCGTCTTCTACGAACAGGAAGAGGAGAATTAATATGGAAAATATCATGCTTGAAGGAGTACTGTATAGTGAGAAGTTTATTGTTAAGGTTAGTTTAATTATAGTCTTTCTATTAGTGGTGCATAACAATGAATGATGCAGGCTTCGTTAAATTTTTATGAAAACAACTCGTCTCGACTCTCATCACTTCATTTCGATTTTTTGGGTGACATGCCTTATCAATTTACGAGCTACCGAACAAAAGCACGTGTTGGCTTCAATATTCAGTTTCACATCTTCTCTTCAGCTTTTACTCATTTCACAAAATGTTTTTTTTATAATTCTGAGATTGAAATGTGAGTATTTGAAGGATGGTTTCCCTCCTCCTCCTCCTTCTTCTTCTCTTCCCTTTCTTCGATTCTGCTCGCAACTTCATGATGCCTCCCTCTTCTGCTGCTTACTCTGATTCCCTCAGACATGCCTCAACCATAAACTGAATGGAGCCAAAGTATAAGGGGAAAATAATACCCATCCACTTGAGTACCTGATGGCTCTTATTGCTCATTCTATTGAAAGTAAACTCATTTTAACTGAGAAAGCAAGCGACTCTCAAGTATGACTACTTCGACGACGAGTCCTTTGGATTCATCTTCGTATACGACGCCATCAAAGTCATCCGCCTCGCATTCAGGTATCATTTGTATTTTAACAAGATGTTAAATTAATCGTGATCACGAGACACTTCAAACATTGCTCAACTAGTGACTGGATGCATGGGAGCGGATTCGATACGAAAGTTGAGACATTCCACGAAACAACTGAGTAGTTATTCCAGGTAGATTTCGTGGATGGAGGACAGCTGCGATGTACTTCAACGATGTGTGTATGCAGGCTGGATTATGATCTTTGATCTCTTTCCATTTATCCTTTCTGTGGTGGAACGGAGGACCCGGGTCTGATCTGCGGTCATCTCCAAGCACAAGGATTACTCGCTGTGGGTGAGTGCTATGGGAAGGTTTCTATCTTCTCTTTCTCCCCTTTCTATCTAAGGGTATTCCACTTGTCTAAAAAACTTTCCTAAACAGTAAAAACCCTTCCTAATTCCTCAAGGCGTGACGTTCAAAACGGATCTTATTAAAAATGGAGTTCATTTTAGGTGAGAAAACATGTGAAGAGCATCTACCATGAAGCAGCGTAAATTCGCGGGAGTGTTGATCCTGTGAGGTGAAGGCGATTCGCTGCTTCTCACTTCGCTGTGAATAAGTTCACGGTAAGATCACTGCAGGCATCAAGTGAATTGATCCCTCTTCCTCTCATTCAGATTCACCTTCTACACGATGGGAGCACCAAGGAATGGAGATCAAAAAACGCTGATGTCAACGACAATCTGGTATGGAGACGATGGAGGAGTTACATGATGTGTATTCAGTTGAAGAGGGAGTCGCATCACTCATATATGTGACACCTCCCGAAGTTCATGACAGTCGTTAACCGTAAATTAGAGGTCCTCGATTTCTCCTCTTCTCACCATCTGCAGATCTTCCATCAGAACGAAATTCACCGACCCTTAGTCAGTCTTCCCCATCTATCACGAGATGCCTTTCCTTATCACAAGGATCACTTATAACCATCAAAGATTGTAAGTACATTCCAAACAAGTTATTGTTGTCCATGAGTTGATGTTAGATCGGGAGAGGTCCAAGTATGAACAAAGATTAAAGCAGGATAAAACCGCTCGACTCAGTGCGGGCAACGACGAATGAGAGGGCGCTCTCTCATTTCATGTTGCTCTCTCTCCCGTTTCCTGTGCGGCAGGGTCAACTTTGAATAACTAAAAAAAACACCCATAACTCGATTCCTATCAGAGATATCTACACCGGAATTTCGAAAAAATATGTTACTGTTTACGATTGTTTCACAACCGCATTGTTACTGTTTACGATTGTTTCACAACCGCACGTAGTCCTAGCAGTAGTCGGCCTCACCGCACTACACCACCTAGCGTAGTCGTTCACGACTGTCAAATCGCTTGACGTGGCTGCACCTTTACCTTACAACCGCATTGTATGCTTTGGCTGGATAGATTTGCTGTTAGTCCTTCTTCAAACGAATATCAACAACTGAAGATTTAAAATGCATTCTCTGTAAGAACGGGACAGTCGACAAGAGGGGGTGGCACAATGCTCCAAAGCGATCGAATCGAGCTGAAACTTGGGGAGGGTAACTCTGATGGGTAGGGTACTCTTCCACCGAAATGGGAGTACGGTAGCTCAACTTTTTGACCTAAAAAAATCGAAAAATAAATGTCAACATCGAGTGACGTGTTATACATCATTCGTAAGAGCATCAAAAGTTATGCCTAAATCTATGCTGAAGTGAGGATTGGCGCAGTTCCACGCTAATTAGAGCTAATTAAGTGCTTGTCTGGACAGTTTTCTGGATGAAAGTCATTGATGTCGTCATTAGTACGGAAAATCCTTATGACCAGTAGGTCCCATTTTTAATTCTCTATCGACCTATTAAATTAAATTTACGAATTTCGAGCACCAATCATGCGCTGCAGAGCATTTTCTATCACGCAATCGTCGACCAAGGTTCGAATCCTCCCCGATGCATAATTTTCGCCCATTTTTTCTGCTCGTATTTGCACTTCACATGAACGTTGCAGACTCTCTTGAAGGTTTATTGAATGTTTTCTCGTTAGTTTGCTTCGAATTTCCTCTCCAGAAGACCCGGTGGATTTGCTCATTCCGTAGTGTATCGCTCCCCCACTCTCTTCCCTTCGCATCTATCTCCTCACCCTCCTATTCCCTCACCTTCCCAATCCCAGTCAGTGTTTTGGAGTTCCAAAAGTTGACGGCTATTCAGTCTTTCATATTCCCTGAAAAGTTTTGTTCCATCCATATTCCTTTCCGAGAACATTAATTTATCGGGAGAGATTTTCGTTCGAGTTATAATCCGCTCGTCTCTCCTTGTACCTGGCCGATGCCTTCTTCCTCTTGAAGAGTATACCCTTTGTCCACCTTCGGAAGACCATCGTCGACCGATAATTCCAGCTCCCTCACAACATTGCCCACCTCGGGAATTTATATTCGACTTTGAGCGATCCGCTTTGAAGCATTGTGCCACCCCCTTCCCATTCTTAAAGAGAACGCGTTTTAAAGAACGATTGAATATAATTTCATCACGAACCACTCGTCTATTCCTAATTTGGTGTGAGAGAATGGGAGAAGAACGAGGAGACAAACACTCGAATGATAAGAAGAAGCTGAGATAGGAGAGGCCACAAACTCTGCAAGGAAATCGAGAAGGAGGGGCGAAGGTTGTTAATTGAGTGTGCAATGAGCGCGTAAAGAGACACAAACTAAGTAATTGATTCAGAGAGTAAGTCACTTGCACCAAAGATCCGACCTTTGTTGTACACTGCAACTTCGAATGACGTGATAATGGGAGTGATGGGGCGAGAAGTAGTCTATTTCATCCCACTGCTCCCCAGTTGTTTCCCTTTTTCTCCTGATTCCTCTCCAACTTCTATTTACCCCCGCTCATCTTTCCATCCCTCGGGCAATTCGGAGAGGCGCTCCCGGTCACTCAAAAATCAAACAGAGACAAACTGTGTGACTCCGTAGAAGGCGAAGAGGAGAGGAGAGACGAACCATGGCAAGAAGAGAAGAGAAGAAGACACTTAGGCAGAGAAACAAACAGCGAACGACTCCGATTTCCGGGAATCGTGAGAGTCTCCTCTTCCTTTGTTCGAGATCGAATTCTTCCGTGATCAGAACCAGAAACAATTCCAGTTCGTCCCCAAATGAGAGTGATCATCCACATTCTTGTGAGATTCGAGCATCGAAGGATGAGAAGAAGGGAATGAGGAAGAGGAAGAGGAAGAGGAAGAATCATTGGAGACGACAACAATCGGATGCATCCAATGATCAATTCGGGTTTCGATTACAGAAGTTGAAAAAGAAGTAGGGGAATGGATGAGGAAGGAACCGAATGGGCCTATTGCACATACATTGCAAAAACGATTCTTTCTGCAGAATTGGCATTCGTCCGACCCCCCTCATATGGAGGGACTTTTCCCCGTAAGAATTGCAATTTGAATCAGCATCGCTTCATTCCATTCGATCAATAGCATTTTCATTTCTGTATTTCCTATTTCCCTATTTCTCTAATTTGGGCAACATTCGTAGTCTTGTTGTGTAGTGCGTTGTTTCACTACGGAAACCGATGCTGAAATTCGAACGCTTCGCTTTCTTGACAAGCGAATGAAAGCGTCGATTGTGAGTGAGGAAGCGAGAGAGAAAGGAAGAGATCAGTCAATGAATACATCGAGAGCATTCCCATGATAAACCAGAACACATTTATGAAATGTAGCTAGTTTATAATCACACTAATTCAGATCAAATTATGGCAGACTATAAAATCTCTCAATTTGCTCTTCTTTTGCAGTCTAGACAGTATTGATCTCAGAACTCCGATCCCCCCGATCCTTCCGATTTGTTTCCCGAAATGGAACAAATGCGAGTGTTTGTTGGTTGTTTCTACTGCGAACTTCGTGTGAATCCGCCTGTCTGTCTATTCAAAGGAAGAACAATGAGAAGGAGATGGAGAAAGACCAAGCACACTCGTTGCTTCTTCTGGAGGAGATTGAAATAGATCCCCGTCGAGATTGAGGTCACCTCTCCCCTTCAATCCCATGCCTTCCCTTCTTCCTCCATTCTTCTCATTCTGAGCCAGCTTTGCACGTTGGTTCTTCTAAAGGGGAAGTGGGGACATTGATCACTCTTTTTCTCACCATTCCAGAATTCTCGTAGTTTTCTCCTTCTTCTCACGCGTATCTCAATCTTCCATGTTCGTAATCGACGTTCAGAGAGTTTTCTCTCTCTCACTCTTCCATTCCCATCTTATTCCATTCAAATATTTTATTCCCATTAGAATGAGTTTATTCTCTCAAAAAATGATACTAATTTACTTAGTCTAAAGGGAATTGTGCACGAACAAAAAATCGATTTATACGAGTTAGTGGGGCTTTGATATTAACGACTATTAATAACTAAATTAAGAAACTTGTTGTTCTCTAGATGCATTCCTGTAATCAACGGGTAGCATCAAGCATCAATCCCTCTTTTTTCTCCCATCCCTAATTTCCCGATGGGTCTCAATCATATTTGCCCCTCAGCTAAACGTTCCTTTTGGGGGGGGGGGTGGTAGTCCAGTTCTCTTCTCTTCGTTTGCTTCAAGTCTCTCCAGAATGCTTCACTAATGATTGGTTGAGACAAAGAAGCCTCTTCTCTATCACCTCCCTATCACTGTTTATCTTCTCCTTCTTCGATGGTCCCTCTCAGTCTCCTCCCCTCTCCTTGATCTCCTCCCCTTCAGAAGTCCCTCGTCCTCTCATCAGAGGGGTTGGCCCTCTCCCCCTTCCAACCAGAGTGCCCTTCCCATATGGGGGAGGAGTCATCCACAGTCCATTCTGCCCTTCTCTCTTCTCATCTTCACTTCCTGTCCTATCTCTTCTCTCTTCTATCCATCCACTTCTCATTTATCCTCCACATTCCACTATCAGTCTTTATCACAATTAGAATTCATTTTATTTGGCATCGTGCATTCTTCAATAACATTGTTTCACATTTTATAAAAAAAATTATTCAATTCTGTTCTGATTTTGATCACTAAAATTTTCGCAGTTTTACTTCCGAATGATTGCTGCGTGAACAGTTGATTGGGTCGATTCTCTTTGACTGCCCCCCCCCCTCCCCCCCCCCCCCTCCTGATTCCTCTTCCTCAGACATGCGCCTCAGTCGCTTCCTTCTTCTCTTCGTCTTCATCCTCGCGAGTGCAGCAGAGGAATCGACGAGAGTTGCAGTTTCGACGACGACAGAGAACGAGAAGGAAGAGATGAAGGAGGTACTCCCCCCTCCCCTTCCATTCACTTCGTCCTTCACTTCCTCCTTTCCTCTTCATCCATTTCTTCGTTCTCCTTTCGTTTTACTCCATCCTCATCACGTCGAAACTCCGCATGTCTTCAGATCTTTTCTTTTTGTCTCTAATCTCTTCTCTCTATTTGATACTCCTCTAGCTCATCAGCTTCTTCTCTCTCTTTCTTCTCTTCTTTGGACTATTCTGAATAGGTGGAGATTCTCTCTTCGAGCATGCTCGGGGGCACAATGTCAACACAAAGAAATGCGATTCGAGAGGGGATGGTTCCGGTGTTCTCCTATTCAAAGATTCTTCTTTTGCTGTTCCAATTCGTCTGTACCCTGAACTGTCATCTAAAAAATCTGACGGAATGGGATGAAAGTGAACTATGCTAATAATGGTAACTAATTGTAGACAACCACCGTAGAAACGACGACTGTGAATGAGGAAAAGGAAGAGAAGGAAGAGGAGAAGAAGGAAAAGGAAGAGAGCAAGGAGGTATTCCATACTCACTTCATTCCTTCACTCGATCTATTCATTCTCTTCTTCCTCTTCATTCCATCCTTCTTCTCATCCAGATTTCTTCCCCTGATGCTCGTAAACTCTCTCGTGCGAAGCGTCAGTGCTGCTTCTCTGCAGTCAACAATTGCTGCCAGGTATTTCCCCCTTCTATCGAACACCGCGAATATCAAAGAAGAGAGAAGGATGAATATGCTTGAGAACTCGAACTCTGGTGGTCAGCTTGCCTATCTCGCCACTCCCATCAACAACAACAACAACAATTGCAACTGCGGAGCCCTTCAGATTCAGGTACTCCATGGCACTTTCCCTCCTCTCCGATGGATCTCAGCCCTTTTTCGACAGTTCAATCCTATTCTGGCTGCTTATCACAAGTGCTCGCTCATTTATCTATTTGCTTATCTCTCTCACGAAATCAGCTAGAATTCGCCTCTGGAATTCCCTCTTTTCCTTCGTTGTCTCAACGACGGGGAATGCACTAGAATCCCCTAGAAGGTTCCCGGTTGTCCCCTCTCCCTCCACTCGAGAACTGGTATCATGGAGACTCGCCCTCTTCACTTCTTCCCTTTCCTGGTTTGGCTCCAGAAGATTCCTTTCTTCCTCTCTTCTCCCTCCCTCACATGCAAAACAGTGGAAGAACAGTAGACAAATAGTGACACTCAGGGCATCTCTGTCTCCTCTTACTCATTCACTCAATTGCCGATTGATCAAACTAGACTCCGTAGAGGACAACTAGACTAGAGAGAGCATCTTTCCTATTCCAGGTCCAGCAATGCGACTGTGCCAATATGCTGCAGAACCAGTGTGGATGTTCGGTGAGTGGGAGAGGGAAGTCGTCCCTCATTCCCTCCTTCAGGTATCCAACAACAACTGCAACTGTGGAATGCTGCAGCAGCAGTACTCTAGCTGTGGCTGTGGATCTCTCTCCTACTCGGTGAGTGCCTCCAGGGGCATCGAATGGTAGAGTGATACTCGTTCAGGTGAGCTGCAACCAGTGTCCCCAGCAGACTTGCGCCCCTGCTTGCATGCCTTCGTGCACTCCTCAATGCCAGCAACAACAGGTGAACGACCTTTACCAATTAGACACACGCAATACGAAATATGACAAGATTATGGAATGGTAATCGTCGCCCTTTACACACAACCTCAGGCTCTTCTTCTCGTTCCTCAGCAGCAGCAATGTGCCCCTGCCTGCATGCCCTCCTGCCAACCCCAGTGCATCCAACAACAGGTTGGTCTTTGATCTCTCTCCCCCCCCCTGTCGTGACATTCTCCTCTCCTCTCCCATAGCGTGATGTGACAATGAAAGAAGTGCTTTTTTTCTGACTGAACACCGTGGTGTTTGATCCCTCTGCTTTGTCCCTTCCTCCTTCCTCCCCACAGGCTCTTCTCCTCTTCCAACAACGACCCTCCTGTACTCCCCTCTGTATGCCTGCCTGTGCTCCAGCCTGCATCCAGCAGGTACGTGACCGCCCGTCTGACCCACTCAACTACCGTACTCCCGTCTTCTAACCCTATAACACTCTCGACAGGCGCTAATGTTGTCTATCATCGAAGAGTCCTCGTGTGTTCCTGCCTGCATGCCCCTCTGCTCTCCCCTCTGCATCCAACAGGTCGTGTAGTGCAGTGTGTGCCGTGTGGTCGACGGTTACTAATCCTTAATTCCGTTCATAGTGTGCACTCCTATCAGATTGGAATGTAGTTTCTTGCAGGCGCTCCTCCTCGTTCCCCAGCAGCAGTGCGCTCCCCAGTGCATGCCTTCCTGCCAGCCTCAGTGCATCCAGGTGAGACCAAGGACTGAGATCAAAGATCAACTCTCACTCTTCCAGTCTGCCTGTGCTCCCTCGTGCCAGCCGATGTGCACTCAGCAGTGTCAGCAGCAGGTAAGAGTGTTCTCCCATCTCGTGTGATCTGCCCCTTTTCCCTTCTTCTTCTTTCTCTCGCTTGAGTCCCTTTCAGATCACGAACTCATCTATTTTGTTCCCTTTGTGTGTCATTCGCTTTCGCTCCCCTTGCAGCTCCTCCTGATTCCTCAGCAGCCTCAGTGTGTCCCTGCCTGCATGCCCTCCTGCACTCCTCAATGCGTGCAACAGCAGGCGAGACTCCGCCCCCTCCCTCCCTCTGCTGCATATTCCCCTTAAGGGATACCATCTTTGTGAACGCGTGTGATACTCAGTTTACTCATCTCAATTCCTCATTTCCTCTCTTTCTTCTGCAGGCCATCGTGATCGTCCCTCAACAGCAACAGTGTGCTCCTCAGTGCATGCCTTCCTGCCAACCCCAATGCATCCAGGTGAGACTACCGGAATCTTCGACCATCGATATCTACCGTACCCTTACAGTCTGCATGTGCTCCTCAATGCCAGCCCATGTGCTCCCAACAGTGTCAGCAACAGGTACAATTCCCCTTTCCCTACTCTCCATCACTGGTCGATCAATCAGGTCATTCTCCTGGCTACTCCTCAGCAGCAGTGTGCTCCCCAGTGCATGCCCTCTTGCCAGCCTCAATGCATCCAGGTACGGTGTTGATGGGAGATCAAAGATCAATCTTACTCCTTTAGTCAGCGTGCGCTCCCTCCTGCCAGCCCATGTGCACTCCCCAGTGCCAGCAGCAGCAGGTGAGAGAACACAGTTGCTACTGCTCCACACCGTGCAACAGGTAGTATGACTCTTCTCCCTCTGCAGATCATCCTGGTTCCTCAGCAAGAGCAGTGTGCCCCCCAGTGCATGCCTGCCTGTCTCCCTCAGTGTCAGCAGCAACTCTCCTGCTGTGGATCTGCCAACTGCAACTGCAATCAGAACGTCCGTCTCCTTCTCTCTTCACCCTTATCTCCTCATTCCTTCTCTTTCAGCAGCAGCCTCAGATCATCGTCGTGCAGGCTCCTCCTCAGGCGCAGTGCGCCCCTCAGTGCATGCCCTCGTGAGTTCTCGTGGTGTAGTCGGCGGTGCATCGCTTGTGGACGACGTTTCCCCCTCTCGGGATGACGATGTTTCTCACTGCAGATGCTCTTCCTCGTGCATCCAACAGGCGTGCGCCCCCGCTTGTCAACCGATGTGCAGCAACAGCTGTGTGCAGCAGGCTGCGCAGCAGGTGAGGAAGGAGATCGAGTCAGACTGATCTTTGATCTCTCCTCAGGTCGTCGTAGTCGCTCAACCTGCTCAGCAGTGCGTCAGCTCCTGCATGCCTTCGTGAGTTCTCTTTCCATTCCTTAGTTTACCCGCGAGAAGACACTTTCATTCCCACTCCTCATACACTGGTTCTTCCTTTCAGCTGCGAGACCTCATGCGTCCAGAATGCCTGCCCCGCTGCTTGCCAGCCCATGTGTGAATCAGGATGTGTGCAGCAGGCACAACAGCAGGTGAGACTCCGCCCCTTCTGGCTCCGCCCTTTCACGTTGACCTCTTCTCATTGTAGATCGTGGTGACGATCGAGACAGCAGCCCCTCAGTCGTCGTGTGCTCCTTCGTGTCAGCCAGCGTGCACTCCTCAGTGTCAGCAGCAGCAGCAGGTGAGGAGACGAAGAGAAGATGAGAAGCATCCAAGGGTGATCCCTCCCCTCTCAGATTTGTGTCGCCGCCTGTGAACCTTCCTGCCAGTCATCGTGCAGTTCGAATGCCGCGTGCGTCCAGGTACGACGACCTTTCCCATCCCTCGTCACAATCTATTCGTGATCATTAGTAAATGTCGTCTTGGCAGGCGTGTCTCCCCTCGTGCGAGTCATCATGCGTCCAGCAGACTCAGCAGTCAGTCGTCGTGGTGCAGCCTTCCTCTGGTTCATCGTGCGCCCCCGCCTGCCAACCTTCCTGCAACTCCGGCTGCAATCAGCAGGTATCCTCTCCCCCTCTGGATGGTCCATCCCTTCCCTTCCCTCTCCAGGTGCAGCTCTGCTCTTCTTCGTGTCAGTCCTCGTGTGACACTTCCTGCTCTGGCAATTCCCAGTGTGTGCAGGCCTGTGTTCCCTCTTGTCAGCAGTCGTGCGGAGTGCAGCAACCAGTGGTTGTCGTCCAGGTGAGAGCTCCCTCGAGTCTCCCCATCCTCCCTCCCTTCCAGTCTGCCCCCTCCCAACAGTGCGTCCCCGCCTGCCAACCCTCGTGCACCCCGCAGTGCATCCAGCAACAGGTGCCCTTTAATATTTCTCCTCTAGTCGAATGTTTCATCGCGTGAGCGTTGTCGACGTTTCCCATTGCAGGCGGTGTGCGTGCAGGCGTGTGCCCCCTCGTGTCAGTCATCGTGCGGAGGGAACTCTGGCTGCCAGTCTGCATGCACTAACTCGTGCCAGTCCAGCTGCAACAACCAGCAGGTACTGTAGTGAGGGAGGAAGAGGAAGGATGGGACCGAAGACTGACTGACTCTTCCCTTCCAGGTCATCGTTGTTCAGCAGGCACCTTCCATCTGTGGAGGATCGTGTGGAGTGAGTACTCCCATCCCCTCCTCTCTCTCATCCTCTCCTATTCGCAGGCTCAGCCCTCTCTGCAGTGTGTCCCTCAGTGTCAACCTTCATGTGCCCCCTCGTGCGTCGCCCAATACCAGGTACTCAATACTGGCCCTGTCTCCAATTCGAATCTTCGCCGTTCTTCTAATCTCCTCATTCTTTCAGCAATACGTGCAGCCTCCTACCATCATGATGTGCAATCAGATGTCTGGATCTAATAACTGCGCCTGCAATTCAGGATACGCTCAGTGCATGCAGGTCAGTTTACCACGGAAGACTACGGAGTTTGATTGGTCTTCCGTGTCATTCCAGTATTGATTGATTGATCTACCGTATAATTCCAGGGAGTCTGCTGTCTCCGACGTCGTCACCGTGTCAGAAAGGCACTCGAAGATGAAGAGAAGAAGGATAACTAAGTTATCGATTGACTGCTACCGTATCCCTTCCCCCCATTTCACGTGCCGTTTCTTACTTATCCTAATTAGCAGATACGGCCCGCCTGTTTTCAGTGCCCGATCAATCTCGGTTTCTTGCCTATGCTTCTCTTTCAAGTCTTTCTCTCAGCTCTCTCCATCCATATCTCACCGAGTGTGCTTCTGGTGTACGGTAGTCTGCCTTTTCCCAATCCTCCCACACCACCAATCAATCAATCACATGTCTACGAAGCGATTCGGTAGTCAATAGCTAGCGCTAGTCCATCCTTCATTCACGCACCAGCCCTAGATTGCACACGCACGATAGGCACTCCACCCACCACACCAAGTAGTAAGTACCGATGCACTCCATGCACCATCATCTACACCATGCAGCACACCACACAGCCACACATCTCCACCTACACGCACTTCCACCTCGAGTCCCTCTCCGCACTCAAATAATGCTCAACTTTAGTTCATTGTGATAATATTTATCTTAACTAATATTGTATTGTGAAGGAAGTGTGGTCTCGATGGTCTAGTCCAACTACTACGCCATCCATCGATCCACTCTTTCTGAGTTGACCCAATAACTTCCATCTGAGAGTTTTAGATGTCATAGAGAGCAAGTCATTGTGAAGAAGCAATTGAAATGCTTAATAAAATGTTATTTATTGCACCCATTAGTCTCCAACTATCTGTGATTGATTCATTTATATCTTGGCAAGATCTGTACATCCACAATGGTTATAATGGGAAATTGCAACCGGTGACAAGAAATGTTTGAGTTCAAAAAACTCGTACCACTGCCTAAAGAGAAGAAAAGCGTTTGTAAAGTACAGAACTGATCGGAAAGAATACCAAAGATCAACAGCAGTAGGCGAAGAGAGAACCTTGCTGGCACTTCTTGTTGGAGGGACAGAAGTTGTGAGAGCAACTGGTACCTTAAAGAGGGTATGCCAGGTAGAAGAAGGGAAGAAAAGGACAGACCACGTGGGACCACGAAGGTTTCTCTCATTACCTAGTCTGATCTCATCCCAGTCTCCATTATTATCCATGTGAGGTTTCGATCCATTGGGACACGTCGGGTTGTATTCCTTGTTGTAGAAATCTGAGTAGATAAACCATTGTAGACCCTTCTCTCTCTTGAATCAATATTGATTTAACTACAGAATACCTTCAACTTCACTAGGACAGCAGAATCCAGAGAAGGCGCCCATTTGACATCTGCATTTAGAGTATTCAGAGAGGAAGTGGTGCTTAATACATGCCTGTATCCATCGGGGCACTCTGGCTTCGGCTTCTGAGTCGACTGCGGGCTCTGTCCAGGAAGGGGAGGAGGAGGAGGGGGGAGCTGATCTAGAGACTCACTGCTATTACGTGGATGGGACTGACCTTGGGGGCTCCGCATTGTCCCTTCGATTCGACGAGACCAGAACAAGAGAACATATCCACTGCAAGGAATCCCTTCCTTCTCTCTTCTACCCAAACAGTTGATTTTACTCACTGAGATTGCAGGTGCTGTGACATTCTTTCTTGCTCGAGTATCGATTCTCGTTGCCCCCACAGCCGAGATACTCGAAGGGGAAGCAATTCGCGTGTTTGATGTCGAAGTAGTACTGAATTAGAAGTGAATTCGAGTAATGAGTGGGCGGAGTCTCACCATGATCTTTGGTTTCTTCCCACTGCAAGTCTGTCCTCTGTCCACTGTCTTCTTGCAAGTTTCTCTAGCCACAGGATACTCGATCTTCTTCCCATTCAGAGCAGTGGGGAAACGACCGTTCTTCCCTGAGTGAACAACAACCATTGCGTGGAATAAAACGGAATATCAAAAATAACCTCCAGTAGATGGAGCACACTGTAGAATCTCGTTGTTAGTAGATGGCTTTCGAGATCCCCTGGAAAGGAGCAGACATTTTGATAATATGGGCTATTAATAAAAGAATACAAAAGGTAACTCACTTGATCTCTTCTCCAGTCTTCGTATCTACACACCAGCATTCCTTCCGTGCAGGATGACACTGAATGGCCTTGAAGTCACCTGCATCATATTACAATTTGTATAATTTCGTGTAATTAGCTGAATTTGTTTCTCCCTTCAATGGTCTCTAAAGAGTTTCTTCCTCCGAAATAATTTAATCGCATCGTATTCGACAACTTCAAGAACTCATTGCAAAGTAGAAAAATAGATATTACATAGTATGCACTCAAATTGGAATTATTCTGACCATTTTTGTTGTCGCAGACAGGGACGTATGCTGTGGAGGAGAGAGAGAGACCGGAGGAGAATATCTCACGGAGGAAGAGATGACACTCTGAGGAGAGACCCTTCCTCCCTTCCTTCCCCTGGGTACTCACTGGAACAGGAGGGAACCTTGTGGGCATCTCCCGTCCTCGTCTCTTCTGCTATCACTCCACTATTGGCAGAGACACAGAAGCAGTCTCGTGAGGAACACTGATTCATCTCGAAGTAACCTCAAAAGAGATTGTACTCTCTTGACAACACCATCGTCCGATCCCTGTCTCTGTCGAGTACTATTTCATAGATGATGTGAAAACAAACGAAAGAACGAACCATTTCTAGTGCAGGCCAAGCTGTTGCTCTGGATATGACAGGGGCCCCGAGAAACCTAAATCAGTTGTATCGACCTAATTATGGTAATTCGGTCTAGAAAACTTCTAAAAATGGTGAACCTGTGATTGGACGGAGTGCACAATGGAGACGACTAGGAGAAGCGACGATAGACCCATCCTGAAATGGAAAATGAAGGAGAGTTTGAAAGAAACGAAAATTCATTGATTACAGTAATTATTTTAATATCGAAGTAAATATGAGAATAAACTAGATATCTTGAACGTGGAGTAGACAAGAGTAAACTACATATATATTAGATTGAGAATAAAGGAGATGTTATTCGGAGATTGGAATCGTTTCACGAATTCACAAGATAACACTCGAAAGTGTGACTCAGTGCTTATAAGTGTGATTGAGAAGTTGAGAGTGATCGAAAGAAGACAAGAGAGAAGGGAGAATTGAGAGAGGAGAGAGAAAGAGGGGAACACGATAGATCATGGCTTGTTTGTGTTACTACGACGAGAGTTCGTGCAATTACCAAGTGAATCGAGTACCGAGTGAGTAATGACGATCCCAGAATTGTTATTATCTATTTCGATTCAAGTAAAAGGGGGAGGCAAGGCAATCGGATGGAGAGTGTAAGGCAATTGAGCCCGGCTGTTTTGTGTTTTCTTCGATTGCCCGAGGGGAAACAAATTGATATCGAGTTGATCTACAGGGAGAGAAAAGGAAGAGAAGGAGTGAGTGCACCGATGAGTTTTGATTGAACTGCATCGCTTGCTCTTACAATTCGCCGAGAATCGTTCCTTTTCTATTTCTCTCGATTCATCGACTGGAGAAAAGGAAAGAATGGCGAATGGAGAAGAAGAAGGGACACAACAAGAAACAAGGGGAGATTGGAGGTAATTGAGAAGAACAAATGGAACAACAAACAACCGAGTGAACGTGTAGTGACCACCCCCACGAAGAGAAAGAAAAGGTGAGAAGTGTGAATAAGTGCGAATCGATTCGATCTCTTAGCCACCACAAAAAAACAAAAGCGTCGTGACGTGAGAGAAAGAAATGAGAAGAAATTGAGAGTAGAGGGACGAACTGAATTGTACAAGTGAAAGTAGGTGAATGAATTAGAGAGGAAGAGAGCGAAATGCAGATAAAAAAGAAGCGGATCCAAACTTTGATCTCAGTCGATCAGAATTCTTCTGAAGAAGAGATACACCATATATAAGGGATCCAGTCCATAAAAGTTTTCCATTCCACAACACTTTTATCTTTCTTCGATGGTGAAAAGGGGTGATAACTTATCCATCTATTCAAAATCGACTGTTTGAAAGAAAGGAGCATTCTGTAACATTGTGGAAGAAGCAGCGTTGATCTACTCTGATATCGGATCATTCA
This sequence comes from Pristionchus mayeri, assembly GCA_036245805.1. Taxonomy (NCBI): domain Eukaryota; kingdom Metazoa; phylum Nematoda; class Chromadorea; order Rhabditida; family Neodiplogasteridae; genus Pristionchus; species Pristionchus mayeri. The sequence continues at coordinate 29,423,455 of BTRK01000006.1, forward strand.
ATATAAATTATGGAGAATGGCGGAAGTTGAGGGGAGACATGAGAGAAGCATGTGCCCATCTCTACCCTCTCTCTTCCTTCCATCATAACTCACATCCACTCAGCCCCATTCCTCGAGGATTCTAATCGATGGGAAGAGAGAGAATGGAAACGGAGGAGAGCACTTCGAAATGAGGAGAGGAGTCCTGTGTAAGAATGCGTGGTTATCGAGAAAAGGATATCTGAATTATGTTCGCCCATGAGAAATGAAAGAAAAGTAAGAATTATGGATAACTGAATGCTTAAATCCGCCCAGTTTCAGGGAGAACATTTGTAGTTTCAACGAGAAAGATACCTGAATGAATTCCCTTGTATCCATTCAACTTGTATTCTTTAGAATCATTCATCATTGATCTCCTCAAAACATATTCAATGTGTTCATTCCTCAATCCACATTCTCCATCACCTTCTCCTCATCTCCTCTTCATTCCTTCCCTCTAGTCCCTCCTCGAGATGCTCAATCCTCTCTTTCTCTTCACTGCAATCTCTTCCTTCTTCATCGCTTCGAATGCCGAATCGTGTGATGTCGGGCCCTGTTCATTCGACATGGTACGAACCCCTACGAAAATTTTATAATTCAACTATTTTATTGATTCAAGTTTGCATTGACGGCTAATGTACATGTATAATATATACTAGACTAATATGTATAGATCTCATGGAAGACCTTTGAGATCATATCGTATGTTTAAAAAAAATGCTGCAAAAACTTTTAAACATTTTTGGAGATAAATCGCCAAACGTTGAATTTTGTAATTTTCGAAAGTGAACACAATTTTCCTTCTTTTCTCCATTTTTGCAAAACAATCAAATCGAAATATAAAAGGGGGTGGGGGTATTTGATCGGATGTGAATTGTTCCCTCTTCAGTATCTTCACAAGTACCTCGAGAGGAGTGATGCTGTCCGCCAACTGAGAGCTGTCCATGCCCACATTCCATATTTTATTCATTCTGTTCCCATCCCTCAAAAGTGAATCCATATATGAAGTTCATCAATTTCAGAACCAGCGTTCTTCTCCTTCGAAGAAGGGAATTGCTGATGGAATGGGAGGAGAGAATCACGGAGAGACGGCCAGTATTTAATATTATCACAATGAGTTATGGGAATTTTTCACTACTCGTTATTCTTTATTTCACTTTTTGTAAAACTGCTCTTTAAACTTTCAGTCGTTGGATTCCACTGAGGGAATCGACGAATTCGGCGCAGCTCGACTCAAATTCGCCCATTCGGGAGGGAATAAACAGAGATTTGCATTCGCACAGAAGGGAGCAGAGAGGGAGGAATTGAGCCATCACTTCGATGCTGAGAATCATGAGTACTGAGGGAGAAAGGAGCAAGGACCAGTTCCCTCGTCAGACGAGAGGGATTCTTCCTAGACTCTCCATTATACCATCACATCTACATTAATCGAACAACCCCCTGTTAATTCCATGTTTACGATTTATGCATTTTCATGGCGTACGAACCAATAAATAATGTGCATCAAACAAAGGGGAGCCGTGAAATCCGAGTTTCGGAACGACACCTTGTGGGGTCGATAGATGGCCGAATTCTAAGAACTCCTGCATAGTTCAAATTTACAGAACGCCCTCAGGGCAAGATAAAAAATCGTAAGGGGCATAACATTGAAGGAGAGGAGAGAAACCTGTAGAGAAACACACGTGGAATGGGGGAATATTGACAAGGGGAATGACAAAATCAGAATGAGGGAATGGACTTGGAGGGGGTGATGGAGAAGGAGAACTTGGGAGGAGGAAGCTTCGAGGCCAGTCTGTTTGCAACCTGCATCCTCTCGTTTCGATCTCTCGGTATTCAATTCCCACCTTGGCAATCAATGCAGAAGGGAGAGTCTCCAAGATACTTCGTGGTCTCGTTCTAATCGTCTCTCTTGGTTCATCCAGAGAAGCAGAAGGAGGGGAACCAGCTATGAAGGACTGAAGAACAGAAGACCTACTCTCATCCTTCATTTCTCAATAAAGACAATGTCGAATGAGTAAATGATGCACCTTGTACTTTCTCTCGATATCTCCATCGACAACATCGATTCCATCGACGAAGGAGAGATCCTCCACGTCTCCTGGCTAAACCATTTCATATTACTGTTTGCCTTCGTGCTATTCAAAAGCTGATACGAGTGCGAGATATCATGATTAGTATTTTCGATTTTTTTCCTGAATCTTTTAAAATTGTGCCAATAAGGTAGGGAATGTACAGTTCCGTCCATATCAATGTTAAAGTTTACAGTTTTCATTTCAATCCAAATATCAAGAGGAATTAATTAGCGCCTGTAATGAAAAGAAAGCGGAATGAGATGCACCCAGAATGTATTCTTCCCTTCTCTTCCTTGTTAATTATAATCGCAGTACTGACTACAATTGAAGTCATTTCCCTGTCTGAAGCATTAGCTAATCGGGTAAAGGAATGATGATTGGAACGGACAAAATGATTAAAGTAATGTGCCCTTTCCCCTGTAAACCAGAAACGAGGCAATCCGCGAACCCAAAGTAGAAATGGTACCCGTGGCTTCTCCAGTATGAACTTCTTTGCATGTCTCTGCTTGACGATTCTCGTTAGTTGGGAGACGGGGACGAGATTCGGTTCGGAGAAATCGAGGACCGGATCAGGGGACTGACACAGAGAAGGGTTAGACATACAGGGACTGGTGAATGGATGAGGACATAAGAAACTCTTAGAGCGATTACCAAATACAGATTATTGATATGGATAATGAGGCGATTGAGACAACGCCAGCACGCAATCAAACCTGCTTATATTGGATGATCCTGTGGGGCTGAGGTTGTTGGGGAGGATAGAAAGGGCCAGAGACAGGGAAGGGAATGCCTTGAGGAGGAATGGAGGGAGGAGATACTCCTGTGGGAGAGATGTATAGATGGAATGAGTAAAGAAGATCAACCTGGATTGAAGTAAACTGGATTAGACGGGTGACGAATCATTCTCGATGCACGAAACGACGCCTGATCCATATGTACATTTGTTATAGTCCAAAGAATTTGTTCTTCGAGTTAGTCTTTATCGATATGTAGAGGTTGAAACCATAGAACCCTATTCTTAAAATATCTAATTCATTATGATGTTGGAGTTCAGATGTATTGAATGGTTCTGAATTCGTAATTGAGAGCTCCCAACCACTGGATGATGATTGGGACCCCATTATTATGTCAAATTGTAATTAATTGAATGTCTGCCTGTGGAGATCCTCCATTGAGGAGAAGAGAAGGACGAGAAGAAGTGGAGAGAGACTGTGGGAGAGGAGAAAGAGAAGGAGATTGGGGAAGAGGCTGAACTCAGTCAACCATCAGTCAACAAGACATTACTACTTTACCTAAAATAAAATATTATGATTTGCTCATGTGCATGAATCTATGCTATGTATTATACCTATTTGATAGGTCATTATTTCAAGAGAGCAATGAAGGGACCACCTGATAGGGTGGAGTAAAGAAGCTATTCTTCGTTGGGTTCGTTCGTGGTCTAGTGGTGGGAATCAATTGGCCAGTAGTCGCATCGAGGTAGAATGCCTGAGTTAAACTACTATTCATCAATCTCTGTTGAAGGCGGAAACCTCAGCAGGAGAAGTTGTGAGCACATATCCAATTGGCTCGTCGATACTTTGCACTAAAAAAAAGAAAAAAATCATTTGAAATACCCATCGAATACCGAAATTGGCAGATTGGATGTTTCTTGAAAGCACGAAGTACTGAGGTTGCACTGGTTTAGGAGCAGGGACGGAAGGGACGGAGAAGGCTCCTGAGAGGAGTGAGAAGGGGATAGAGAGGGGGGAGAGGGGGAGGGGGAGGGGGGAGTGTGCTGATTGTGGGTGGGAGATCCTTGTTCCTTCATGTGATGGGCAATCAAAGAGAATATCACAAGCAAGGAAAAAGCCGTGAGGTCGAATGGAAGGAGTGGGAACTAGCGATGAAAAAGAGGGTGCGGCGAAGGAAGGATGGATCGATATTGTGAGAGTGAGGAAGGAACTCGTGGATTGTGCGAATGCCGATTAATTCCTCCAATTGGATGATAAACTAACGAAAGACTCGATCCCTGAGGTTATTGAGTGTCTCTTTCTGATCTGGTAGACATTCACATGGGAGTCGATTAGGGCTGAAGAAGGAATTGAAGAATGGAAAGGGAAAGAGACGAACCCGCAGACACAGACTCCCTTGAGTTGAGCTAATGAGGGAGAGAATGAGATGAGGAAGAGAAGAAGAGAGTATATCCGCATCTGGAATTGAACACAAGTAACGAAATGAATAAGTGATGAGTAGAAAGGTATTTGGATATCAAAATTGGTGAGTGCTGCCAAGGTGAAGCAGAGATGAGGAACGAAGAAGAGAGAGAGGAAGGAAGAAGAGAGGGGAGGGAGGGGAAAGTTCCTCCAAAGGTCGCATGGCAGGGATCGAAAGTGAAACGGTGTGGGAAGAAGAGATAAGGATCTCATAACTACAATATGATCGGATTGTGGACAAGTAAGAGAGAGAGAGAGAGAGAGAGAGAGAGAGAGAGAGAGACTCCTGATGAACCACTGCTAACCACAGTTCCTCCCGTTTGATCCAAACAAGAAGTGATGTGTCTCCCGTATAAATTAGTTGGTAGAGAGGGGCGTTCCATTGAATGGATGGCTACCTCTTAGTTGCACAAGAAGCATCCACCGTTTGCACCACTTTTTGTATAACTGCGGAAGCGAAGAGATTACATTGATGAGAAGAATTGGATGAGATGTAGGCAAACTAGAGGACATTTCTACTGCTAACGGAACAGTTTTGGAGGGAAATTAACATTGAATTCAAATTAAATTACATTATTCAGAATTGAGGAGGGGATCTTGATGAATGATCGAAACGTTGAATTATGGTATGTTTCGACAGAAATTCACAATTTCACTGCTATATCACGGATCTCCTCTAAAAATGTAGCGAAACGAGACCCTTTTGCGACAGAAAAAAAATTTTGATCGTGGATTTCAGTGAATATGTTGAGACTAGGAAACGTGAGGGCGAGGACAAGGCCAATCCGCTTCATTTATCGAAATTTGCATGTTTACGGGTAGCAATGACCTACTGCTTCAAATGGCCGTATTTCGGTCAGTTTTTGACCTACAGCGAGCGAATTTTTTCCAATCGGTGCGTATTGAAATTTTCTACAAGCTGGTTCACTTACAATACGATAAAAAGGGTAATGTTCCTACAGTAATCATGAAAAAACACTTTAAATTTGCAGTTTCTCAAAAGTTTTCTCTTGACAATACGATTTTTATTTCAGATTCGGATTCTCCATACTCGATTTGAGGTAATCATATATTTCATCTGTCTTGGATCGTGCTTCTTCCTACTGCTACTCAGTACGGAAAACCCGGACGGTTGATTTTTTGATCAAAATACATTTCTTTGTGTCTCTCCCCTTCTAATTATACAAATCAGCAAAGTAAGACCATAATTCGAAAGCTAACGAAAAGCTCCACAAGTATGACTCAGTGGTCCGAGATTTAAAAGTGTACCGTTTTTGAGTTATTTATTGAATTCGAATTGATGGTCATTCAGTGAGAGAATCGTTGAGTGGAGCGATCACGCGTTGATACTTTTCTGTGATACATCATAACTCAAAAACGGTCCACTTTTAAGTCTCGGACCACTGAGTCATACTTGTAGAGCTTTTCGTTGTTAGCTTTCGAATTCTGGTCTTACTTTGCTGATTTGCATAATTAGAAGGGGAGAGGCACACCGAAATGTATTTTGATCAAAAATCAACCGTCCGGGTTTTCCGTACTGAGTAGCAGTAGGAAGAAGCACGATCCAAGACAGATGAAATATATGATTACCTCAAATCGAGTATGGAGAATCCGAATCTGAAATAAAAATCGTATTGTCAAGAGAAAACTTTTGAGAAACTGCAAATTTAGAGTGTTTTTTCATGATTACTGTAGGAAGATGACACTTTTTATCGTATTGTAAGTGAACCAGCTTGTAGAAAATTTCATTACGCACCGATTGGAAAAAAATCGCACGCTGTAGGTCAAAAACTGACCGAAATACGGCCATTTGAAGCAGTAGATCATTGCTACCCGTAAACATGCAAATTTCGATAAATGAAGCGGATTGGCTTTGTCCTCGCCCTCACGTTGCCTAGTCTCAACATATTCACCGAAATCCACGATCAAAAATTTTTTTCTGTCGCATGGGTTCCTGCAATCTTACAGGAGGTCTGTGATATGCAATTTATAAACTCACCATTTTCAGCTAGCATAATAATTCTTTATAATAATATGAGCATAGCTATCTTTCATCACCCACAATTTTATCAACTTTTTCGATGTGAATGTTGTTTATCAACTTTTTATGTTTTTCAATTTTAGAACATTAGTAATTTAATATCGATCCGTATCGATCCGACCATTCGGTCATCACGCCATCGTTACAACGCTTCGGCCATATAATTTATCCAAAAGTCGCTCCTTCTTTTCCAATAAATTATGCTAGCACTCGATCAATACGACGCAATCACCCTTCTTTCATTCGGAGAGATATGGAAATAAGCCAAATGAGCTGAGCTATTTCCGATGCATCAACTAGAATGACTGATACCGGATTCGAATTGATCTCGGATCTACGTTTCTATTTTATACAGTACCGCAGAGCCCCCCCCCCCCCCTGTCGAAAGGCAAAGCGAGTTGTGGGAGTCACATCAGGTCACCCCAATTTTTCCTTTTCACCCGTTCAAAGTCTGTGTTTTCGGTTATTTTTGACTGTATGCTTGTCTCATTAGGGAAAATCGATTTCCGAAATCTGTAATTCAAAAATATCATTTTGAGGTACACTATTAGTGTTGATGATTCGAGAGCCTCTCTCCTTCTCTCCCTCGTTTCCCCTCGACACCGCACCCTCGTTAGATGCAGACCACGAATGGAAAGCAAGGATACACCCAATAATAGCTTTTATCGATTCTCTCCTTCGAAATGGACAATGGTGTAGGGGTTGATTCGGAAGTGGTGATCACACTCTGCTCTGCTCTGCTCTCTTCCTCTTCCCTCCATGTCTCCCTGCACAATGGCGAGTCAGAATATCCCTTCGATGCTGCAATGGAAATTCCCCATTTAGTTTACCCCGAACGTAATTAATTGGTCGACTTCTTTCTCTCCCATGGGGAAATAATTCTGACCGTTGCGAAGGGGCATTCATTGCATCCATATGGTTTATCCCCCGAGTGACGACGAATGTGAGCTAGGAGATGATCGGATCTGAAGAGAAGAAGAAGATGTACCATTGAGGAAGTACTATAAAGAGATGAAGGGAGAAGGAAGAAGAGTGGATGGCTGACCGACTGAACTGACGGGGACAGAGATTGCACGAGAAGGGTCGCTCTCCCGTGTGCAGACGGAGATGACTGAAGATGAGGAATGAAGAGGAATGAGAAGGGAGTGAATGAGAAGGAGAGGGGATACTCACCGAATGAGAACATCCGGTCGCTTGAAGTGACGATTGCAGGGAGTGCAGAAGAGTGAAGAGGGGGGAGAGGGGGGGGATGCAGATGGTACAGCAGAGGGAGAGATAACTGAGTGATCGAGGCTGCAATGGCGGAGGAGAATCATAGGGAGGAACGGAGAAGCGAGAAAACTTACGATACAGGGTCGATCTCACTATCGGGAGAAGAGGAATCGCGTGTGTCTGTAGGGAGAAGGAATGAAGATGATGGAAGAGAAGGAAGAGGAGGAAGAGGAGGAACCGAAGGAATGAGAGAAGAAATAACCGCAGAATAGAGAAGAGAAGTGAATTCCATCTAGAGAGGGATTACATGTAGCTGGAGATTGAGTGATCAGTCTCACATCGGGATGTCGATTGAGGAGATCGCTGCATTTGAGAAGCAGAAGCAGCTGATGGGAAGGAATCTGATGGAGAGACGAAGAGGAGGCCATCGAGGGAGATCGCAACACGTAGAGGAGAGGGAAAGTGCGATGATGGGGTGGGACTTGATAAGGAAGCTTCTCTCCCGGATGAATCTCGCGAGAAAGGGAGAGGAGTGTGGGTGGGAGATCGAGAAGAAAAGTGAATGGGAAGAGAAGGAAACGGGTATTCCATCTCTCAATTGATATCGAAAGAGATCCTGAGAGGAGAGGTGGTAGTAGACTGGTGAGAAGAGATCGAGAAGAGACATCATTATCACCCTAACAGCCCCGAGATGGAGAACAAAAAGCATCATTCAAATGCAGACTTTTTTGAGAATTTGCAGAATTAATTATCATCATCTCAATTATAGGATTATTTCCAATTTGATATTCTACTTTTTCACGAGAATGCAAATATTTGCGATCATTTATCGAAGTTTTTACTCGACAGTTCACTTTCCAAATTTTGATTCTTCATTTCTCTTCTGCCGGAGGATGCATCGTTTGAGCGAATCGAATAGCGAATTTCTGATTCAGTACCTCAAAAGATACGGTAGAGATGGACAAATTTATGTAATACGGTGGGAGAAACTGACCCTAACGTGATAACACTCGGGGTCGTAGATTCGACCGAGATTGTCCACCATGAATCCACCTGGAAGTATGGCAAGGATACAAAGGGATGGGAAGTGGATACCTCTGCACGTATTACTGCAAGAGTTGCACTTGAGGCATTCCTGAAGTGAATCGAGTGAGAAGAATCAGATGATAAATCTTCCCTTGTGGAAATATCTGCCACACGCCATGAGTGCCGTCTCAAGCAAGGTCTTATTGCAAGCTACGATTGGATATTCCATCTCTTATCTTCAGGGGAATCTCACCACAACACTTGGGATGAGTCTCCATCATGAAGCAATCGATACACACCGCTTTTCCAGGATTCATTTTGGATTCACTGAATGACTGAGCCTCATTTTTCTCCCATCTTTGACCTCACCGGAATGGAATTTCCGACACATTTATATTGCATCGATTGCATGCAAGATGAGTCTTGTGCCACACCCGCCCAATTGTGTAGATTGCATTGCCCTAAGTAGAAAGAAAGGTTACGGTAGGAAAAAAGAAAGGAGAGGAGAATACTGTAGATTACGGTAGGATTTGACGCACTCGAATGGCGTCGACATGAGTGATCTTCCCCTTGCAAGATTCGCAGTGTCGAAGGGATGGAATGGGATTCTAGAAGAGTATCAACCAGTCATCCCATCAGACTCACCGTCATTCGACCACTCTCCATCGAGGGAAGACTAGAGAATGAACGAGAGAGAGGCAGATATACTTCACTCTTCTCCATATTACGTTCCCTTTGTGTTTTGTGTCTTCTCTAACTTTGTGGTCTGCTAGAAAAGTTGACAGACGCGTTCGATTGAATTTGTCATCTTATTGCGTGCTTCTAATCCCTTCATAGACAATCAATTTTACAATTCCTTTGATGTGACATACTTCGGTCGAAATTGATGTGTCCTTGCACCAATCTATTTTTAACCAGCAACCGATATATTTTGTTCGAAGATATTCAACAAATTTACCGTTCCCGGACTTTTATTATCGTACCATTCACAATCTCACATAATCGAACGATCATTCTTCTCTCTCGCTTCCACCGCAATCTACGGGGAGCTAACCTACTGTATACATCCGCAATCGATAACTACCGCATACTTGACTAATATACGACGAACAAACGCCCATCTCAAACAACATTATCGATCATTACCGCACTAATAGAATTATTAATGAGTAATAGATAGATAGAGGAGAGGACGGGAATAAGAGAAGTAACTGCAATAAATACGACGAAACCAGGAAGGGTCGACAAAGTAGAGGGATAAGAGAATGAGATTGCATAGATGGGCCATTGGGAGGGGAGTCAGCGTGTAACTCACTCTCTGCAGGGGACTAATACGAATACACAAGTATCCATAGAGACGCAAATCGAGCAAAACGAGAACAATTATTTTTTCTTATTCAACTAATTTTTGGTGCACCAACCGATGGAAATCGAGTACGGAGCAAACATAACGAGGGGCGATGAGATGGGGAGAAAAGGAGGCTCATCCAGTCACTTGCAACTCTACTACTACATGTGGAAAAGGGGCGTGACCTTGAGATGGAAAATTGACTTTTTGGACAAATTGACCAAAAAGACATAACGATTTTGCACAGCAGCCGATTTCGGATTGAATGATTGACACGTATGAGAAGTAGTAACGGGAGGAAATGGGATGGAGGAGAGAAAGTATGAGTAAAGAGGCCTATAGGTAGATACTTACTACAATACGGTAGGACTTATAGAAGATAAAGAAGGGTGGGAGAACGAGATACAAGAGAGATTACCGAAAAGGGAGAACAGGTATTGGTTGTCGAGTTCCTCAAGGGATAAAAAGGGAGATCAGATCTGAGGAAATCTGAAGAACCCTAGAAATCCTGTCGAGACACTCTAATTACCCCCGTATATTTTTATGGATTTTTTCGCCAGTTTTTTTTCTGAGTCTGAATAATCGCCGTGAGAGAATAGATAGAAGGAGTGGGCGGGGGGGGGGGGGGGGTCCTATAAAATGATACAGAGTACGAAGCGATAGTGGATGCAAAGTTACAAAACATAGAGATACGAAAGAATTACGAGAAGGTGGGCGAATAGGTGAATATAAATAAGACGAAATGGAGAGACAAAGACTATGGGGCTGGTCGATGGGGTGAATAAGGTATGTACAAGAATATACAGAATGAATGAGTGAAGAGGAAAAGATAAGGAGGGTGGATTGAGATTGAATGGAGACACAATACGTCCGTCCACTCGCTATCAGATCGCATCGACAAGTGATGGTGTACTACGTGGTGTGCATGGGGCGACGTTTCAGAATGCTCACTAACAACGGCAGTCCACCATTCCCCGCAACGATGCTACGATGCTCCATGTGCACAATGAATCCGGGAAGAACTATGCCTATCAACAATGGGCTGTGGCTACTGTACTACCTACGAGCGAGCATTGCCACTATAATCACAGAATCGTGGAATACAGTAGATCAACGCATCACTGGAGTGAATAGAGATAGAACTATTACGATTGGGCACTACTTAACACTAACAACTACCGGACTCATCACTCAACACACTAATCTATGGAATTTGGGTGATGGGCAGTTTGAGAATATTTACAACGAAAATAAGAGTGAATGAGAGTGAATATGCGGTGCAAGGTTGGTGATAGGGTGCATTGAGAAGACGTCGCTTGCAAAGCGTCGCCCAGACAGTACAAACCACTCCAATGGGGGCAGGGAACGGGGCGAATGGACCAGTACACTACGAAACACACACAGGGGACACACGGTAAACGGGGAAAGGAAGAGATACTCGAACAATCTACGGGCTAATTAAGGAGAGAGAGAGAGAGATAAAGTTGAGATGACAAAGAACAGGCGATGATCTATCTAGCTATGTACAGAAGTTCAAAAAGGGGCTTGCATAATGAATGATACGATTATGGGGAGGGGAAAGGGGTGAATGAGGGGTTTGAATTACGCAATTGCTTTCAATCAATAACTAGCAGGATCTTAACATAACTACGAACTGAATTGGAGAAAAGATGCAGTGCAGTAATAGATAGCAGATGATGCCGCTTATAGTACAGCTTGTATACACTTGTAGAGATGAGCTGCAAAGGGAGAGATGGTTGCTGGAGAGTCTCTCTCGTCGCACCTCTCTCAGTTGGAGGCAGATGCCATTCGAATGCGGGGTGCTCTCATTGTGGCAGCAGCCAGCCATCCTCTAGTCGAAGGGGCGGGGCCTCCGATAGTGAATGCAGCAGTCTTCTCACGAGGGACTGCACCAGGCATCGAGAAGGCCGACGACGTCGTCTGCAGGACAGGGCATCATCATCCCCCTCGAGTCACTCCTATCGCACCTTCTTATTCTTCTTGGGAGTCTCCTCATTCTCCTCTGCTTCCTCTCCCTCACTCACAATCACGTCATCGTCATCATCGCAGAAGCCAGAATCCTTGCGAGAATCGCGAGAGCCCGACTCTCAAACCAACCATTTAGAGGAGAATCTATTATTATGAATTATTATCAGGATCACATCTACTCCCGGCAAGCGCGCTTTGAACACTTGACGCTTACTTGGCGGTACAGAAGTTATTCAATTCTTATTACGAGAAACAGAATGAGGAATGCTCCAAATGAGAAGACACTATCTTTTCAAAGAATGAACTCACTTTCTTCCACTCCCTTTTCTTCCTCTGGCTCGATCGACTTCCTATCATCGTCCTCGTCGTACATATCCGAGGTCTCAAAATACATATTTACAATTATTGAAAATAAAATGGAAATAATAACTGAATAGTGGAAGGGAGGCTAAATGCAACTCACAGCGTCTCCCTCACTCATGGTCCTTCCTCCATTACGCTGCAGTCTCTTCGCAGTCTTCCTCTCTGCCTTCTTCTGCTGAAATGGAAAGATGCAATGCTAATGAATGATCCTCCTCCCATGCAATCCTTCCTCCACTGAGTACTCACATGCCACACAATGGAGCAATTGGATCGGAAGCTCCTCTTCTGCACGAGGTTCTCACTGAAGGACACTCGCTTCTTCCTCGGCTGCACTGCCATTGCTGCAATCCTCCCATCACTCTCCCTCCTCTCCCTCCTCCTCTCTCCCCATGACTACCTACCTTCCTGTGCTTCCTCGATGGCATCTTCCTCTTCCTCCTCATCCACTTCCTCAAGGGGTTCGTCTTCGAATGATGTCATCGATCGAAGGGCGAAGAAGGGGGAAGAGTCAGCTGACTCAGACAGAGATCTGCAGAGGGATGCAATCAATTGGTTGGTGATTACCCCTTCCATTGTCTCCACTACTCACCTCTTGAACACTCCTCGGAGGGATCTACCGTATTCCCTCAGGGGCGTCTTCTTCAGTATTCCTCTGAGGGTGGGCGTTGTCTGGATGGGAGAGTACGAGGCAGACTCAGAGAGAGAACGAGAACGCATCGCCAACTTCGCATTCGTCGACGATTCCTCTGCAAGGAAGCTCGTCCATCTCTCTCTCTCTCTCTCTTGTCAATTGGATGGATGGAATATCTGACCACTGTACTGGTAGAAGGGCGATGCCTTGGGGGAAACGGCAGAAGGGGAAGAAGAGGGGGAAGTGCTCGAGATGCCAGAGTCGATCGATTCACTGGGAGATCTGGAATGGTCTCTCTCCATCACGAGGGAAGACTTCTTCCATCCCTCACCCTGCCACTGCTCTTCCATTCTCTCTCGTCTCTCCCATCCTTCCCTCTCCATCGACGACGACTACCTGGAGAGGAGCAGTGAGACGACGACGTCCTCCTGCCTGCAATCAAACACCCAATCAAGTCTCCATCATACACCGTAATCCACTCTCTCCTTGCATCAGCCATTGAGCCCTTATCAGTTGTGTATGACGAGTATGATGAATTGGGCGGGTGATAAACAGTCTCTTTACCCCCATCTCTGTCCCTTCATTCCTTCTTCAACACTATCCACTGCCCGCAATGGAATATCTCGCTACACTTTAGTCTTACCACTAAACATTTTCAAAATTAAATTTCGAACAAAATACGGTTACGGTAAAATAGCACGAATATATTTATCTATAGGTATAGATTGGAAAAGATCTACCCCCATCCCCCTCCTCAATAACCACCTTCCAATCTCCCGTCCTTTCAACATGGATCTCTCCTTTCACATTGTCAAACCTCGTAACGTTGTTGACCACTTTGCCCGCAAGGACGATGCGATAGCAGAGATCACTTCCACTCTCCCCACTCAGGATCGAAAAGAGGGAATGGTCAGGAGGGGGGTGGGGGAGGGGCAATAGGTCTAACTCCAGCTCCACTCCCCAAATTCTCCCATCATCTCCACGTGTCTTCTCTCCTCTCCACCTGCCCTCTCTTCATAAATCGTCTCTCCTTTATCCCCTCCCTCATTCCTATCCAATACTCCTCTTCTTTCGACAGAATTCACATCTTCGCGCTCTAATCGTAATAGTTCACATGACCCTTGGCAGATTGCCTGCGAATCTTCCCAAGACCCCCTCCCCCTTCTTCTCCTCTTCCTCTCCTTCCCACTTCATTGTCTCGTGATCTCGTAGACTATCACTCTAATCAGTTCAATGTGATCGTGAGACTGCGAGTACCCAGAGGGGCCTCCAATTGATAAGGAGAGAGGGAGAGGGGGGGAGGATGCACTCTCAATCACATACTCGTCCTATTCCCACTGGCTCCAGTCTCTTTCTCGCATGCTCCATTATTCCCTCCACAAACAAATACTTCCAACCACACATCACTTTCTGATAAGGCTCATCACAACGAGTAACTCTTATCACTCACTTTACTAAACAAACACCTTCCATCACCAAATCTCTGAAAATAATCCTTTCCCGCTTCACCCCTCCCTACTCAACTCTTCTCTTCTCTTATCTTCAGTGTGCTCTTTGATCTCCACAACTCCCCCCTCTCCCTCGTCCCTTCCCATTCCCTCCTCTACGTAAATAAACACGATGAAAAGACCGCCGAGTTTGCAGTTTCAATGCCCACACTCACACACTCACGAGTAGATACGGATACAGTATCTAGTAATAGTCGACGACACTCAATTGCATCCCCGTGTACCGTACCTCGCAGATCTCGATGGTAGTCTCAGTCCGATCGGTGGACAGGAGATGGATCTGGCGAAGAGACTCCTTCTTCTCCCCGCGAGTCGACGACAACTTCTGCTGAATAGGAATGGCTACTCACAAGTGGAATGGTTGATTCCTTACCTGGAATGCGGCTAGACTCTCGTCCAATCTACGACGGAGATCCTCCACTCTGCACTGCACTGCGTCAAGCATCTGCAAGGGAGGAGATCATCATTACGAGACGGCATTTTATAGTACAGGGGTCAATCGAGAATATACCAAAGAGGGAGGGATATGGTCATAATGGTAGTGGTGGAGGAATAGTGGTAAATCCTATAAAAACAGATTGATTCATTTCTCTCAAATAGACTGCTTTTCCGAAGAAAAAGTGCATACGATTCGATGTTTGCCACAGAAGCTCTTTACTATACAATGGAGGAGGGACTATGCGAACACTTCTAGAGAAAGCCAACTTCTCATTCCTCTCCCGTCTACAGAAAAGACGAATCAGCACAATCTTCCATATGTATACCACAAGGAGAAATGTCTACAGCACTGCTCCTTCGTAGGTTTCACAATGGATGATGAATATGGCAATCAGGCGGATACGGAATCTCTCAGCTGACGACATTGTGAAAGTGTTCAATTGCCTTTAGGCAAAGAGGTATCGATGTGAAACATCTTTCACAATCAGCAATATTATCTCGAATTTCAATAAAAAATTGAAAAAAAAACATGTGAACTGCTCTTCCCCCTGCTTCCTTCTATAGCCGCATCAGTAATACAATTGTTATCTCAGCGCGACTATCAACGCTGCAATTTTTCTCCCGCGAAACTAGTGATTTACCGACGACCTTGTGCGGTGCTGCCAATTGAAATGAAGAAGGAGACAGAGAGAAGAGGGATGAGGGGGAGAAGGGAGGGATAGGAAGAGTCGAGAAGATCATGAACGTGTAGTGAATAGATGAAAGGGTGAGATTTGGAAAGAAGAAGGGAGAAGTGAAGATGATACGATTCGAACAGTGTGAAAGAAGAACGAAAGAACTGTTTAACGCATTCTAATTGTGCAGCGAGCGAGAGATAGAGGGAGAGAAAGATAGTTAAGAGATTGTACTACTGTCTAGTGAGTATAGCATACAAAAG
This sequence comes from Pristionchus mayeri, assembly GCA_036245805.1. Taxonomy (NCBI): domain Eukaryota; kingdom Metazoa; phylum Nematoda; class Chromadorea; order Rhabditida; family Neodiplogasteridae; genus Pristionchus; species Pristionchus mayeri. Next base: position 29,439,233 of record BTRK01000006.1, read on the forward strand.
AAACGAAATTCGTTTCCGGGCACTACAATCATTTAATCATTTATTGAGGGGTCGAGGCGGCGTTAGAAAACTGATTTTCACATCCAATGATTCAGAGCCCAATCACGGGACTGTTCCGTCTATCTTAAAAGGAAGGAGGAGGAAGGTGATAAGAGGAGGAAAAGAGAGACGAGTCGTCTGGTCGTGCAGTGTGAATAAGAGAAGGGGCCAAACTGAGAGGGGAGAAGAAGAGAGAAAAAGTGATCAACGTCGAGAAGGGCTATCACTGATAAAGGGAGATCTATCGTGCGATCGCCAGTGCAACGTGCGCCATCCCGAATGACGAGAGATGTGAATCAATGATCCCGATTGAATTAAACGGAAGAAGGGATCAACCAAGAGTGAAGAGTATGAGGAACCAGAAGGACAACGACTGAATTGAGAGTGTTGAGAGAGAAAGGAGTTGAGATAGGGGAGAGACCCCTCTCTGCTTTCTTCCTCTGACTGACCTCCCTCCATCCTCTCCCCTTGGTGGCAGATTCAGCCCCTCCCCTTTTCCTCTGTCTCTCTACTTCTCTCCGGCATAGAGTTCAGACCAAAGAACACTCCAGACAGACGGATGACATCTCTTCTATTTGACATCTCTCGACACAGTCTACATCATGTAGCAGACTGAACTCTTCATACCCCAGCCAATCTACCTTCCCATACCATCTCCCTATTATCGTTACTCAATTCATCCCATCTCTCCTTCCCTAGGTAGGCCAAACAACACGCGCACTCTATGCTGTTTAGTCACTATCGATCTCCCCACATCGTGATCCTGGTAAAGCCAATCAATTTACAACTGATATGTTTGAATGATAGATCCTGTGGAAAGAGAAAACATTAATCTCGCAAGATCTCGAACAGAGAACACTCAATCCCCTTGTGAGAATAGAGGAGAGGAACGATCGTGGGTCACCATTCCTCTGCGGGCCTTATTAGGTCCCTCAATTTCAAGGGGAGCCCTACAGAGACTTTCACCCGAAATTTATGGTGATCCAATCGATTTTATCTCCGAGCAAAGTGGATGCAAATACAAGCTCTTCTGACTCTCAGTTTTTTTACATACTGTAACCATACACTGAGGACGGATGGGGGGACCAGCTCTACATGCGCGCAACAGCTTGAGCTAGGGTTTCCCGTCAACAACCTGCCCCTCATTATCCCCCAGAGAGCGACCACTTCCTCGAGGGAATCTCTCCGAGGCAGTACTCAGACGCCTCTCCTTGCACGTACACTGTCTTCCCTTCTGTTAGCACTCTCTTCAATCGAGAGAACCTTTCCACCATCCACACCTATCCAAGAGAGGCAAGACTGGGGTCGAAAGATCATCGTCGAGATCAATGCCAAAGACTATACACACGTCATTCTGCCCATCGGAAAAAAAACATTCACCCAAAAACGGAAAGTTTTAATGCAGAATGGAACACTCGACGTGTGTGATTCCTGGCAAGTTGGAATGAGGGATCAGCTAGGGAAGGCGAGGGAAGACATTCATCTTCGTGTGAAAGGAGGGAGAGAAACAAAAGAAGGAGAGGTTTCTCAATCTTTGTTCCCCTAGTCAAAAGACAACCGCTCATCTATCCGCCTACCTACTCATCACCTCCCCCCCCCTAAGTGATATTCCTGCTCCTAGCCCAATAGAATAAGGAAGTAGATCAACAAGGGGGCATTCTACTTTCCAGTCCTATCTCATGCTCCAATGGATCCCCGAATCCCTCGCTCAGAGGTTTCAGATAATGAGGGATGAATCGTCCGAGTCCTGCTATTATTTCTATTCGCAGGGGCCCAATAATGCAGCAAAAATAAAGGCTGTTAAAATGACAAATACTAGGCTAACCACACAATAAATCTCGAACGAGATGGAAAAGAGGGTGCATCGAACATCGAGATAATTCAGCGTGCTTTTTGTATCACTTCCTCATATCGTCATCTGTTCCTCTGCGCACAAAGCACGTGAGAGACCAAAGCACTCGCTCATTAAGTATTCATTCCATTTTTCTTCGCGTGTGTCTACGACAGTCATCAGAGAAGTCGAAGGGGTGTGAACTAACCACGAGTGTCGTATCCGAGGATGACTGATGAGAGACTAGAGATCTCCCGAGAAAGAGTGGAAACATAAATTCACCCAGAACCCACAGAGTACTATGGGGTTGGTCATTCAGGAGATGAAGTAATCGACGAGACTAAGGCAGCAAGTAATTGCTTATTCTGCATATATAAATCGTCAGAGCAATGATTCAACATCATTATCTTCCAAATTCTTATAAATACCGTAGCCAGTGGGAGAATGTCAATCATCTCGTGAAATTGTACCTTACGAATCTTCGCAGTGAGAGAAACGGTATGGTATTCCACTTGATTTCCCAATTCCTGGGAATGAACGATCGCCGAATGAGCAATGGAAAGTAAGAGCACGGATAGAGACAACAATGTTTCATAGATTGCGAAACAGTCGCCTGGTTGCTTTCCCTTTTGGAAAAGCATTAGATTTAGAGGGAGATTGATCGTAACGTGCGGAATATGAACAGGATAGCAATAGATATCGAGCAATGAATCCGATCACATTTCGAATGGCTTCATCCCCTATTTATCCACCGTGCCAGAGATACCTCGTGAGGCTAACAAACGGCCAGAGATACTGTGGGATCGCCGATCAAACTTCTCCTTTCACATCCACTTTCAATTCCACGTTCGTTTTCGTTTCCCTCCCACTTCAAAGAGAGTAAACAGGCAAAATAGACGATAGGAGGAAGATAGGGCGCCTTCCCTTCACTCCACTTTTCACCGTCTCATCCATATTCCTTCAATTATCTACTCTAAGGGAATCCTCGTTCAGTACAAGAGTTCAGAGACATATATGCTCACGTTCAAGTCGGATAGTGAATGAAGACCATGGAAGACTTAGATTGAGAGGGAATTTGGCTGCGATGAAATATGAAGCCGGAGGGGGGAGCTCGTTCAGAAACCCTTCAGGGTCCACCCACGGCGAGGGGTTGGCCACTACTAACACGTAAAAACGAATGTAAAAACAAGGGAACTGAAATGTCCCTTCCAACCCTCTTTCATCCATACGTACTGAAACCGGGTGAGAATGAGAAAAAGGAAATAGAGATAGATGAGAGAAAGGATAGGAGGAACACCTTAGCAGGATAAGATAATGATAAGAAGAGTTCAAGACACAAGTTACACTTGGGTCCTTTTCAAGATGTAATTTATCACCTCCTATCACAAGTCCTCCTCGTCTTCTAGCGCCCCCTCCCCTCCCCTCATCTCTCTTTTTTCGTGCTGTCTCTCGATTCCTCCCCGTTTCTCGTCCCTTTCCACTTCCTCGTTTTCTCTCTCTCTCATTCTCTCCCAATCACGAGTCCTCCCAACAATTGGCACATCCCTCAACTCACTCTTCTGCACATAGTTCATGAAATCACTTTAAAACCCCCCCCCCCCCAATGCTTATCAAACTACAAATATCAATATAACTTTATCTTAATTTAGCTGTTTTTCTTGTAAATTGAGAGAACAAATTGCAATATTGGTCGATCTCTAAAACAAGTTCTGATCACTGAGATAACTGCACGATATATTCCCTCTACTCAAACCCAGTTCAATACTAAGATTCGAAATGAAGACAATCGTCAGCTCCTCCATTTCCCTTGACCCCTCCTTCCCTCCCTTACAATCTACGATTTAACAACCATGAAAAGAACGGCTATTCCCTCTCAATTATTCGACAGAACAAAAAAATATAACTTTTTCGGTTATCACCAGTTGTTAATATTAAAATCAAACAATCCTTTTTAATAGAATAGCAGATCATTTTTTTAGAATTTGGATAAGAAGCCTATCTGGCAGCTCGTAATGTCACATTCAGTGTAAAAATGTGATCGGGCCACAGCGCAAAAAGCGGCTTGTGTAGATCGAGAAACCACATGAAACGAGAAAAGATAAGAGTAGAGGTAGAGCACAGTATTAAACTCAATGTAATAGAGGGGCGCACTCCAAGCAGTCACGGTGTGGTAGCACACCACAGAACATCATTTCCCGGCTTTACCTTCCATGTCCTCAATGAATATAGATAACGAATTCAATTATTCCTCAATGAATTCGATTATAAGAATCAGATCGAATTTAGTGAAGTCCTATTTCTAGTATTATAAAAATTTTAAGAGATAACATTTATAAAATAAGTTAGTTTAGGTGCGGTAGTTAGTTGAGATTTTTACAGTAGTTAGTTGTGGTGCGATTTAGTTTACAGTACTTTTGCGTCACCAAGCAAAAATACGTGCAAGAGCTGCTAACAAGGAAGTGATATGAAATTATGGGTAACGACTGATATAAGTTGCAATTGTATCCTATGAAGATCCCAAAGCACTTTTCAAAAAAAAGCTGACGGGCCCTCAGATTCGATATTTTGTGGCACACCTTGTCAACTCGAAATCTGAAAGCTCTGAGAGCGAGAACATCACCCAATCTTTCGTGCCTTACCTAGACATCGTGGCCTAGTGGGTTGAGAAGATGTTTTGCAATTTTGCCGCTGTGGTTCGATTCCCCAAGCTTTCAATTTTTTTTTGCAAAATTGTTCAAAATTTTTGTAAAATGACTAACTGTAAGTGTTTATTTTGACTACTTTATGGGAATTGTCAAGAAAACAAGATGTGTGTCCCGTGATGGACTGTGGATATAATTTATCTTCGAAAGGATACCTAGATTGTCAGACAGGTATCACTTTTTATCAGCATTTGCATGCTCTTAAAATAAAGGGTAAATGTTGCCAAAAATGGAAGCATGGGAATCGAGCAAACGGCGGCAAAATTATTCTCTCTTAATTTGTCTTATGACTTCGCCCCTCAATCGATATTTGTCCTAACCACATTTCTCAAAACTAACTATGTCTATGCAGTCTCAACCTCGACATAACTCTGTTCATTCGCTCTCTTTCTCTGGTTTTTACTATTCTTCATTCTCTGTTTCTCTTGGTTTCTTCTAGGATCGTCTCTTCACGAGAGTCAACAAGGAGAGAAATAATGATCAACAAGGTCATCGAGTCGTATGGATTCCATTTCCTCCCCCCCTTCTTCTTCTCAAGATGCCCTCGGGAATGGCAGGGGACGTCCATCGAGTGCAATAACATGAGAAGGGAAGGCTATTTCTGGATGGTGCCATTCAAGAACCTCTTCTATTCCAGTTGTGCCTACAGAGAACGGGAAAGAAGAGGTGACTGGTCGATGGTGGAGGGAAAGGGATTCCCCTCACACACGCCTAAACTGGAAAGAAATAAGTGGTGGAATGAACGGTTAAGAGGAGCCGCTAAAAGTAGCAACATCCAATGGAGGATAATGATAACACCGAGGAGCGACAGGTTACAGATGAGAGTTGGGGATTGATCAAACGAGTGATCTCACATTAGCCATACTTTCAAGAAAAGAAATTAGCTCAATCCTTACAAGGGACTTTGTTAGGGACTTTCTTGATCATCGCTATTATTCAACCTACGAAATCTCAATAATCAAAATAAAACACACACACACACACAAAATATACCAAGTATTACGAGAGGTTAGATTAGTATTCCGAGCGAAAGGGTACAGGGTGATCAACTCGCTATTCAATTCGCATGGTTCATTTCAACGGATAGATCAAAGGGCTCCCATTGGCCATCTTCAACGATTACTCATAACAAGTTCGGTTCGAGGGACGAGAAGAGGCAGTGCGAGAGGACCAAACAGAAGAGATCATCGATGGAGAGGAAGGGAACAAAACAAGTAAAGGCTTATTCATAGCCGATGTGCATACTGCAAACAGGTCAATAGGAGTTCGCAGAGATAGCAGAAGAAGAAAGAGACTGCAAGACATTAGAGACGACCAGTCAGATACCTCCACTTACTCATTTTCTTGTGCACGCATAAATAGAAGTGGGCAACTGACTCCGCAACCTCGGTCTACGCTAATCTCTTTCTCCCTCGTCCTCCCTCCCATCTCACTCACGAGTACAGAGAATAACGACATCCCCACTAACGGCATTATCATAATCCACCCCTGTGTTCGGATACGACTTCCTGCCACCCGGGTGCAAAAAATCGAAATGCCACATTTGGACGTCCAGCAAAGAAAAAGAAACTTCTGCCTATATCATACATTTTCATTTAGAATTAAACGACGGAACAAACTATAAGAGCAGACATTATACATAGACTGCCTTGACAAGGATAACGACTATAGACTGTAGCTAAAACCCAGGGTAACCCTACAGTGAAGGCAAAAAAAATACGGAATTCGCATGGATATGAGAAAAGAAAGTTAAACCTCAAAGACCAGACATCTCTCTATGTGTGACGATATCGTTCTAATTATCGCCCTTCACAAATTAGTCGTTTCGTCTTCGAGGTATCATAAGAACATGTTTGATAAGATTAAAATAGCAATGCCGACTACAGTAGGACTCCTTAGGAAATGAGAGGACAGATGTATCTCCAACATTTGGAAAGTTAGAGGAAATTTGATACACCAACAAGTTTATGCAGTCTGGGAAAAGCAAGGAAAATGCTCAAGAATACTTTCTCTGGAGATGGAAAGTAGCCGAGAGAGTGAAAGGAGAAGAATGAATGGAAAGAGTTAGCAAGCACGAGAGAGGAGATACTCGGGAAGACTGCGAGAGGCCTCACACGATCGATTCCACTTGTAGAACGAACGAAGAAATGAGGGGCAGAGAATAAAAAAGACGGTCGGATGGATGGCTATCCTGTTCATCCCTTGCACATCAAGAAAAACTGGGAAGAGAACACAATTGTGATTCACAGCAAATTCAGACAAAAAAAATAAATATTCTGCTTGACCATTCCGAAGTGCAAACTGTGCAGAACATTCATATTCCATAATTAAATCTGCATAAGAATTGAATAATTAATTGATAGCTAGAGACCGAAAAATCTTTCGCGCAATAACTCAAATAATTAAACGAGGCAGTCTCGTCTCCTGCGTGCGTACAAATTGGAAGCATACGCGAGACAAATAATCCATTGGGTCCCTCTCTCTCTCATATGGAAGGGGGGGGGGGAGAGAGAGGATGCGTGAGTTCTCCCTCTATCCAATGTTCTTTGGCCATTTCCCTATTCCATCTTAACGCTCGACCTCCCCCTGTAAAAGTGGAGTGGAGTGTGAGGAGACCAATAGAAGGACGAAGAGTATGCATCCAATATGCATCATCTATATTCTACGTGACGAAGGTGAAGAGAGAAGGGCGATCACCATCACCAGTAATCTACTATCTACAATTCGATTGACGCAAATCAGTATGGTCTTTGATGGAACAATAGGTATTTTTCTCTTCAGTATTTCATTCAACTTGGAGTGTTCACTGACCGAAGAATCATATTTTCTGGTCGTGACCAGGAAGTGAAAGAGCGTGCGGATCACTCACTCCACCCCCTCCACCCTAAC